>LR562809.1:4706-15885 GCA_900536345.3 Caenorhabditis sp. 39 LS-2015
TTATCAAAAAATAGTCAACTACAAAAAAATGAGTATAATCTAGAACTACAATTTACTAATTGACAACTTTTTGATATCTCTTTCCGTTCTTGAGATATAGCGCAAAGTTCCCAGCTCCACGTCAAAATCTCGAAAGTCCTAGAGTTCGGAGGCCCGATTACTCAAACAGTTACTTTTTTCGGCGGGAAAAGGGATTTTTGACCTTGTACATACGGCAATTACCTCGAGAAACAAGAAAAAACAGAGAAAACAGCTCGGCAATACCTGAGAAAGTGGTTTTGTTGCGTAACCGTAATTGCCCAGTTATTACATGCCATTGTGTGTTCATTTCTCGTTTCCCGGTACCTGTATATCTTCTTTTTTCCCCTTTTTCCCATTCTTCCGTTAGTCATGGGTGTCATCTTCTTCTATACACTTATTATACACACCTTCCCTCCGCGATTTTATCTGATCTCTTTGACTGAGGTCTAGGTCATATTGGCATTTATTTTGTACTATCTTCTGATGGAATATTTTTACAACAGTAAAAATTTTGTTTTACTGTATGTTTTCTAGCAACTTTTTCATTTTGGTGTAAAAAAAAATTTCACAAAATTCAACAAAAAAATTTTTTTTTTGGAATTTTTTTTTTCAATTTTTCCACTTTTTTCAACTTTTTTCATTCATTCAAGTTGAGCAAAAATGTCCCCTCACCATTTGCAAAACTTTTCTACTCCAAAAGATCCGAACCCCCGACCTCTCCACTACCAGTCCCGCGTCTACCCAGTTGAGCCAAAACTGCACTATTGCCTAATCGCTTGGAAATGGGGTTTTTGAAGTGAATTGTTGCGTAGAAACCAAATCTGAACTTTGTACTCACTGTAAATGACGAAGTAAAGCGAAAAAATGAGAAAAAACGATAAAATTTGAAGATTTTTACATTCATTTGATTTTATCACGTTTACCTTGAAAGATATGAAAAAGTTGTCAACTACAAACTTGTTTTAAATTAAATTTGTAACAATTTGTTAGTTGACCACTTCTTTTTATCTCTTATGGATTTCAAGATATAGGGCAAAATATGTAGGAAATTTTTAAAAAATAGAAAAAAATCATAATTTCGATCTTAAAACCAATTTTCGACAGTTTTACACCATAAACAAAGAAGCGAAAATGTCCCCTCACCATTTGCAAAATGTTTCCACTCCAAAAGATCCGAACCCCCGACCTCCCCACTACCAGTCCCGCCTCTACCCAGTTGAGCCAAAAGTGCACTATTCCTAAATCACCTTGAAATGGGGTTTCCGGAGTGAATTTTTGCGTAGAAACCGATTTTCACGTTATTTCCGGCGAAAAACTGTTGAAAAACGGTATTTTTCTTGCAATTTAATGTTGATACTTTCTCTTTTTCTTTTGTTAATTTTCAACAACAAAATCTCTTTGTCAAACAGTTGATTTTACCAGAACGAAACGGTAAACACTGTCACTATATATCAAACACCTCTTACCTGTTTTAGGGGGAAAAGATGAGAAAAAGAGAACATTTTGTGTATGGTACAGCGCTGATTATTAAAGGTCAAAGGTATTTTGACCTATATCTCAAGAACGGTAAGAGATATCAAAAAGTTGCCAACTAGAGAATTGTAGCCCTCAAAATTCTGCGTATTTTGTTAGTTGACAGTTTTTTGATATCTCTTACCGCGGTCGAGATTTTTAAACGAGAAGTAAGCGACGCTTCAAACATGGTGCATCGTGTGAACAGCTGTTGGTGATAAAACCCTTGTATCTCAATAACGGTTGAAGATATCAAAAAACGGTCAACTAACAAAATACGTAGCTTTTTAACAGCTACAACTTTGTAGTTGACAATTGTTTGATATCTTTTAAGGTTTTTGAGATACAGGGCAAAAAAGTAAATTTTTAGTCATTTTGAACCATTTTGTACTGTAAAGTGTCAAAACACACCTATACTTCCACACCTTTGTTGACATTTTGCTTCCCAATACTGCCACGTCATCCAAAAACATTTCTCCATGTCCTTTTTCACTTCCAATTCGCGCCTTTTCAAGTGGCCCCTCCATCGGCATTTGTGTGCTCATTGTGAGCATTTTGGATTAATTTTTTCTCTTTCTCCGCATTATTTTCCTCCCACTTACTTCCTGCTCAGTTTTCCATGATCATTATCATATCATTTTATCAATTTTATCTTCAACTTTTTTTTTGAAAAAAAAAAATGTTTTAGGTACCCAAAATCAAACAAAATTGCGACTTCAATCGATAAACCGTCACCGGGACACTCGTCCAGAATGCTGGCAAGACCCTATGAGCCACCGCCGGATTATGTGAGTGATAAGCATGTTTTTATCAGTTTGATAAGAAAAATTTGATTTTTTTCAATTTTTAAAAAATTTTCAAAATTTTCAATTTTTTTTTTTAACTGAAAATTTAGTGATAACTTGATAAGGGTTAGTGATAGCAAAAAGTTGTCAACTGATAAAATGTTTAAAATTTAATTTGCTACTTTTTATTAGTTGACAACTGTTTTCTATCTTCTATGGTTCTCGAGTTACAACTTGTCAAAGTTGGATGGAAATTAAAAATCAATAAATCAATAAATCGATAATTGGAAAAATTCATTTTTATTGATTTTAAGAGTATTTTAGTGAATTTTAGTTATTTTTATCAGTTTGATAAACAAAATTTGACAGTTACCTCAGTTTTTTCCAATTTTTAGAAGATTTTGAAAAATGACGTTTTTTGAAAAAAAAAACGTTTTGCAAATTTAGTGATAACTTGATAAAAGTTAGTGATAGCAAAAAGTTGTCAACTGATAAAATGTTTAGAATTTGATTTGCTACATTTTATTAGTTGACAACTTCTTTCTATCTTGCATGGTTCTCAAGTTACAAGGTTTCAAAGTTTGGTATAAGTGAAAAAGCAATAAATCGATAAGTCGATAATTAAAAATTGATTTTTATTGATTTTATGGGTATTTCAGGGGTTTTTAGTCATTTTTACACCAAAAACATAAAAATAAAACTCTGAAAACTTCAAAACTCACTCTTTCGCCCGATATTTGCCCTCGTCAGTGTTTACCCATTCTTCCGCGCGGAAAAGCATACCATTCACACTATTTCAAAGACCAGAAACTAGTCTCTTTTTGCTTTTGACACTTGCCACCCTCACACCAATGCTCCCAAACAGTAGTCAGGTTCTTCAAGTCAAGGTGAGCAGCAGCTCCTATTTCCTTACCACTTGAAAAGTCATTTGATAGTATATACGTATCATGAGCATTTTTTTATATTTCATATCGATTCTAATTTGAATATTCCTGAAATTTGATTTAAAAAAAATCAACAAAAAAAAAAAACATTTTTTTGCAAATTTTTTTTCCAACTCGATTTTTTTTCCATTTTTCCAAAGCTTTGCACCATAAGCGATAAAGCAAAAATGTCCCCTCACCATTTGCAAAACGTTTCCACTCCAAAAGATCCGAACCCCTGACCTCTAGATTACCAGTCCCGCCTGTACCCAGTTGAGCCAAAAGTGGATTATCGCCAAATCGGCTGGAAATAGGTTTTCCGGTGTGGATTTTTGCGTAAAAATCAATTCCGAACATCATTTAGGCAGAAAATTCGAAGGTAGAGCAAAAAAATAAGAAAAATTGGAAAAGTTTGAAACTTTGAAAGCGTTAATCTGTTTTCTTCTAGTTTACAATAAGAGATACAAAAAAGTCATCAACTACAAAGTTGTTCAAAATTCACTTTGCCACAATTTATTAGTTGACAACTTTTTTGTATCTTTTATGGATCCCGAGATATAGGAAAAAGTATGTAGCAATATGGGAAAAAGTCACAATTTCCACCTTAAAACATGTTTTTCGAAAGTTTCGCACCATAAGCAAGAAAGCAAAAATGTCTCCTCACCATTTTCAATATTTTTCCACTCCAAAAGATCCGAACCCCCGACCTCTCCACTACCAGTCCCGCCTCTACCCAGTTGAGCCAAAAGTGCACTATCGCCAAATCGCCTGGAAATGGGGTTTTCGAACTGAATTTTTGCGTAGACACCGTTTCTGATACTAGTTTTGCATAAAAACGCACAAGAAACCCGATTTTCGTAAGGTTTTTTGAAAAATTTTTGAAAAAAAGTTTCATATTTATCTTTTATTTGATCAAGCCCCCTTTTCCCCCACATCATACTTATCGCACATGTCAAAACTCCAGCCAACCAGTCATCTCATCTCTCATTTTTCTTCCCATCCGGTGACCGACTTTCTCTTTCTTTCTCATTTCAATTATCATCTTGTTCGTGTCTGTTTGTACGTTCTCGTAATTAGGCCACGCCTACTTTTTGGAGGAAAAAGGGAAAGTGAAACTATGATAGATGAGATTGATGAACCCGCACTTGTACTTTTAGCGATGTATTTTTTGAATTTTTGTTTTTTCTTGTTTTTAGAAAGGTTTTCCTTGAAAATGATCAACTACAAAGTTGTGTAAAATTAAATTTGCTACAATTTATCAGTTGACAACTTTTTTGTCTCTCTTATGGATCCCGAGATATAGAATGAAATATGTAGCAAAATAGAAAAAAGTCATAATTTCGGCCTTAAAACCTATTTTCCAAAAGTTTTGCACCAAAGGAAATAAAGCAAAAATGTCTCCTCTCTATTTGCAAAACAAATCCACTCCAAAAGATCCGAACCCCCGACCTCTCAACTACCAGTCCCGCCTCTACCCAGTTGAGCCAAAAGTGCACTATCGCCAAATCGCTTGGAAATAGGTTTTTCGGACTGAATTTTTGCGTACAACAAGTTTTTGGAGGTTACTTTTACTCAAAACCAAGCTTGAGGGCTCTAGAAAGTGAAAAAAAATCCAAGATTCCAAGACCAAAACCGATTTTTTTTCCTTTTCTTCTCCCACTCATCCATTGAAGCTTCAGACGTACGTCCTTCAAATACCCTCTCCGATCATCATCATTCTTTGTCCAACAGATACCCAAAAAACCGATGGCCGTCCGTCCATTCGGCGATGGCGACGGCGGCGGCGGTGGTATTCACATAAATTATAATGTGAAACATGCTTCTCCTGCCCCGTTTTTTGGCTTTCTATTGATATAGGAATGAGGATGGGAAAAAGAGAGAAGAACCTAAGCTGCCGCAGGCTTTCCTCATTTTCTCTTCGTTTTTCCACTCTAAAAGTGCTCGAAAACCCTTTTAAACGTTCTTATATCATTTGAAAAACTCTAAAATCGGTTTCTACGCAAAAATCTACTCCGAAAACCCCATTTGCAGGTGATTTGGCGTTAGTGCACTTTTGGCTCAACTGGGTAGAGGCGGGACTGGTAATCTGGAGGTTGGGGGTTCGGATCTTTTGGAGTGAATTTGTTTTGCAAACTGTGAGGAAACATTTTTGCTTTATCGCTTATGGTGTGAAACTTTCAGAAAATGCGTTTTGATGTGGAAATTGTGACTTTTTCCAATTTTTCTATATATTTTTTCCTATATCTCGGGATCCATAAAAGATACAAAAAAGTTGTCAACTAACAAATTGTAGCAAATTTGATTTTACACAACTCCGTAGTTGATGACTTTTTTTTATCTTTTGAAATAAACGTGAAAAAAACAAATTAAAGAAAAAGTTCCAAATTTTATCGATTTTTTCAAATGTTTCCATTTTTTTCTTCCCTTTTTTGTAGATTTTCTTGAAGAACTGACTGCGGAATAGAATTTCACGCAAAAATCCAGTCCAAAAACCTCATTTCCAGGTGATTTGGCGATAGTGCACGTTTGGCTCAACTGGGTAGAGGCGGGACTGGTAATCTAGAGGTCGAGGGTTCGGATTTTTCAAAGCGGAAAAATTTTGCAATTAGTGTGGAAACATTTTTGCTCAACTCGGTTGCATTAAAAAAATATCAAAAAATAGAAAAAATCAAGTTGAAAATTTTTTGCAAAAAAAATTTTTTTTTATAGAATTTCAGATTTAGTTTAGATTTTTGAGTGTGAAAAGTTCAAAAAATGATTTTTCGACAAAATTTTGAAAATCATTTTTAGTCGGGAACATCCTGATGGAATGTGCCCTTGAAGTGTTGATCAAACAGTTCCACATGGGGGCCGCTTCTTCTTCATAATAATAATCTATTTGTCTTTCTCTTTTGCCTGACCGTTCCCCCATTCGCACTCTTTTGCTCAATCCTTTCGGCAACTTTTCCCCTTCCCAATATGTTTTTCTTCCGTTTCCTCTACTTTTGCCAATTTTTTGCCAAAATCTTGCTTTTTCTAAAGTTTCCTGGTTCAAAATCAATAGCAAAGTGCAAATTGAACTTGAAAAAAAATTTTGACCACAGAAAGATTCGAACCCCTGACCTCTAGATTACCAGTCCCGCCTCTACCCAGTTGAGCCAAAAGTGCATTATTGCCAATTGACCTGGAATTAGGGTTTTTGGAGTGGATTTTTGCGTAGAAACCAAATCTATGCTTAATTTGACAAGAAAATGTGAAGAAACCCCGGAAATTATGAAAAAATCAATAAAATTTACACTGTTTTTCTTTAGTCCGTTTTTTTCACGCTTATCATTAAAGATAGAAAAAATTTGTCAACTACAAAGTTGTTTAAAATCAAAATTGCTACAATTTGTTAGTTGACCACTTTTTTGTATCTTTCATGGATCCCGAGATATAGGGCAAAATATGTATTGAAATTGGAAAAAGTCATAATTTCGATGTTAAAACCCATTTTTCGATAGTTTCACACTATAAGCGATAAAGCAAAAATGTCCCCTCACCATTTGCAAAACGAATCCTTTCCAAAAGTTCCGAACCCCCAACCTCTCCACTACCACTCCCGCCTCTACCCAATTGAGCCAAAAGTGCATTATTGCCAATTGACCTGGAAATGGGGTGTGAAGACTGGATTTTTGTGTAGAAACCAAATCTATGCTTAATTTGACAAGAAAATGTGAAGAAACCCCGGAAATTATGAAAAAATCGATAAGATTTGCTTTTTTTTCTTTAGTCCGTTTTTTTCACGCTTATCATTAAAGATAGAAAAAAACTTGTCAACTACAAAGTTGTTTAAAATCAAAATTGCTACAATTTGTTAGTTGACCACTTTTTTGTATCTTTCATGGATCCCGAGATATAGGGCAAAATATGTATTGAAATTGGAAAAAGTTATAATTTCGATGTTAAAACCCATTTTTCGATAGTTTCAAACTATAAGCGATAAAGAAAAAATGTCCCCTTACCATTTGCAAAACAAACCCACCCTAAAAGTTTCGAACCCCCGACCTCTCCACTACCACTCCCGCCTCTACCCAGTTGAGCCAAAAGTGCACTATCGCCAAATCGCCTGGAAATAGGGGTTTCGGACTGGATTTTTGCGTAGAAACCGATTCCACGACTAGTTTTCCGTAAAAATCTCGAGAAAACCCGATAACATCCGACAAATCCGCCATAATTCGCTATCTAAAGTGCGATCAGAGGTGAGGTGCGGTGTCGAAACCTTTTGCGATGGGTATCAAGGGAAGTGGGGAGGAGGAATGGGGGTTCCCTTGACCTGTTGTTTACATTCCAAAAATCTAATTTTTTCGAAGGGAAAAGCTGAAAATTTTTGGAAATTTTCAGTATAATTTGACCAGTTATAGGAAATTTTTTTGGAAATTTTTTGTGATAATAAGAAGTGTTTTCTTATCATATCTTTGTCCATTTTCAAATGGAAATTATTACACTTTTGGTCTAAATCGTCAGTTTCATTGTCCGCTTTGTTTCGGGGTTTTGATTCTTTTTGTCATGGTTGGTCATTGTGATTTTTTATTTTTGTTTTTTAAAATTGATTTTTAGTTAAAATTAGATTTATTTGAGGGTTTTAAATAAGTAAAAAACGTTCTTTTGAATTAAATTTTTTTTTTGAAATTTAAAAAAATAATTTTTTTTTGAATTTTTTTTGGATTTTTTTTCAACTTGAAAATGTTTAATTTTTTTATTTTTGAATACTGCTTTGTAAGTATTTAATTTAAATAAATTTAAAATAGAAATAAAAACTTTTAATTTTCAAAAACAATTCTTAAATTTTTCTTAACATTTTTTAAAAATTTCGTTTTGTGAATATTTAATTGAAATAGTGTAAAATTAAAATGTCTTGTTTTTTCCATTTTTTAATTTAAAAATTAACCAATTTTTTGAGAAAAAAAATTGAATTTTTTTAAAATTAAAATTAATTTTTTTTTACAAAACAGTAATTGTATTAGCAAATTTATATCTCTGTAACCATAAAAGATATCAAAAAGTGATCAACTACAAAGTTGTAGCCCTTGATGTTTTGCGTATTTTGATAGTTGACAACTTTTTTCTATCTCTTACGGTTTTTGAGATACATGCTAAACAATATTGCATACCTCTTCAATCAGTCCTGTAATAACCAACAGCACCCTCTTGACCTTTTCCTCCGATTTCTCGTCCCAAAAACGAACACCTGGTGTTATCGTGTCATTGGTAATTTGATTCATGAAGGTATACACATACACATATTCCTTGATACTTTGTTTGTCCAACCCCCCTCATTCACCCCTTCATTCATCCAAAATGTACAATAACATTCCGATTCGATGAATGTATAATAGCCGCTTTTGCCCATTTTCCATTTGCTGTTTTCTATTTTGATACTTTTTCAACTTCATTTTCTATTTTAGAAGGAAACATTGAATTTACCGAATTTTCCTCATTTTGCTGCAAAATTTTGAAAATTTTTTTTCTTTCAATTTTTCTTTTTTTTTTTTCTGCTTTTTCTGGAATTTTTCTCCAAAAACTGACCACGGAATCGATTTCTACGCAAAAATCCAGTTCGAAAACCCCATTTCCAGGCGATTTGGCGATAGTGCACTTTTGGCTCAACTGGGTAGAGGCGGGACTGGTAGTAGAGAGGTCGAGGGTTCGGATCTTTTGGAGTGGAAAATGTTTGCAAATGGTGAAAAATCATTTTTGCTTTATCACTCATAGTGTGAAACTTTCGAAAAACAAGTTTTAGGTGGAAATTATGACTTTTTCCTATTTCACTACATATTTTGCCCTATATCTCGGAATCCATGAGAGATACAAAAAAGTTGTCAACTAACAAATTGTAGCAAATTTAATTTTGCACAACTTTATAGTTGATGATTTTTTTGTATATTTTAAGGTAAACTTGAAAAAAACAACTTGGAATTTTTTTTTGAAAAATTTTGAAAACTTTTCGATTTTTTTAATGATTTTTTTTCCCACAGTTTTTTTTTCACATTTTCCCATTTTTAATGTTATTCAAAACCGTTTCAAAATCGGAAAAAAATGCAAAAAAGCAACAAACGTCTCGTTTTGCCAACATTTTTGCCTAATCCGATCGAATTGACCGGTTTTTCGGTTTTCTGTTTTCAAATTTGAAACTGGCAAGTTTTAATTTTAGTATTGTATTTTTATACATTACCTTTCTATGAAATTGATAAAAAAGCTTTTATTGCAAAAAAATTTCACAAATTTCAAAAATTCCACAGTTTTTTGGAAAATGTTTAGAAAATCCTTTTTTTCTCGTTTACCCTGAAAGACACAAAAAAGTTGTCAACTACAAAGTTGTTTGAAATTAAATTTCCTACAATTTGTTAGTTGACAACTTTTTTGTATCTCTTATGAATTCCGAGATATAGGGAAAAATATCTAGCAAAATTGAAAAAAGTCATAATTTCGACCTTAAAACCTATTTTTCAAAAGTTTCACACTATAAGCGATAAAGCAAAAATGTTCCCTCATCATTTGCAAAACAAATCCACCTTGAAAGATCCGAACCCCCGACCTCTCTCCTACCAGTCCCGCCTCTACCCAGTTGAGCCAAAAGTGCAATATCGCCAAATCGCCTGGAAATGGGGTTTTCTGACTGGATTTTTGCGTAGAAACCGATTCCAAACACAGTTTAAAGTGAAAAACATTGAGAAATCCGATTTTAAGTTTCCAGACCGAAACCGAGTAGAAAACCGTCTCAAAACCACATTTACTTTAGAAGGTGATAAAATTAGCATAATCTCCCTCTCTCTTTTTTCCTTTTCCATTCACTTTTTTTTCCGTTTCATTACGCTTCTCCTCGGTTTATTGGATCCCAAATGGGGGTCGTTCTGGGCGGGTTTCGCTCTGAAAAATTTAGAGAATTAAATCGGGGAGGGAGAAGGAGGGAGAGGGAGAGGTTTTCGTCGTGAGACCTCAAGTGGTTTTTTGGTTTTTAAAAATATTTTTTTAGAGAAATTTAAAAAAAAAATTTGAAAAAATTTGAAATTTTTTTGTGTTATTTTAATTAAGTTTTTAAATTTTTTTATTTTAACGTTTTTTTTCTTTTAATTTTTTAAATTTTTTCATTGAAATTAACGTTAATAAAATTATTTTTGTGAATTAAAAAAATTAAAATTCAAAAAAAAATTAATTTTGTTTTTGAAAATTTTTGAAAATTTCAATTTTTTTGAAAATCGAAAAAATCTTCCCTAAACAACGAAAATAACTACCCAGACGTTTCGCAACCATATTTTTTGCAATCGCGACATTTCGCAACCCCGGAAAATTTCGTTTCCCCAGCTCAAAACGGACCAATTTTTATCGAAAATTAAAAAAAAATTAACATTTTCAAAAATTTTAAAATTGAGAAAACTTGTTCAAAATATCATAAACAGCCACTCCGACGTTTCGCAACCTCCAAAACCCCCGTTCCCCAACTGAAAAGTAGTCAATTTTCATGGAAAACTTCGAATAATTTCAAAAAATTTCTAATTTTTCAAAAATTGAAAAAAATCGTTCCAAAACATTAAAAACAATTACCCCGACGTTTCGCAACCATGTTTTTGCAACCACGATGTTTCGCAACCTCCAAAACCCCCGTTCCTCAATTGAAACATGTTCAATTTTCATGGAAAATTTCGAATAATTTCAAAAAATTTAAATTTTTCAAAATTTGAAAAAATCGTCCCAAAGCATCAAAAATGACTGCCCCGACATCTCGCAACTGTTTTTTGTCAATCGCGACGTTTCGCAACTTTCTAACCCCCCCGTCCCCGACTGAAAAATGACCAATTTTCATCGAGAAAATCAAAAATTTCGAAAAAATTTCGAAAAATTGCGAAACGTCGAGGGTATCCAAAAATCGATATTTTAAAGTGATTTTTTGTAATATTTCCGATTTTTCAAGTTTGACAA
>LR562818.1:0-11847 GCA_900536345.3 Caenorhabditis sp. 39 LS-2015
TATAGTCTGGCCCTGGCGATTCGAGGAACAATGAAGCAGTTCGGATGGGATCAATTTGTGTTCATGTACTCGAACGATGGCGATGAGGAGAAGTGCGAGTCGTTGAAGAGCGATGTTCAGGTATACTGTATTCAGTTTCAGATGTTCACTTTTCAGAAGTTTCAGAACGTTGCTTCCGTCTACAGTGATGTTGTTCTCGCGTACACTTTGCAAGTTCCCACGAAGAATTTGGATGACATGAGAGAAGCGATAAGGACGATTAAGGATCGAGGAAGAAGTATTCCGTCTTGGAATTCAATGAAACATGAACTTCATATCTTTCAGTTGTCGTGCTGTGCGTAGCGTCCGGCAATGGTTCGAAGAAGACGGCGATGCAAGCAGCATCATTGGAAAGTGCCAACAACAGCGATTTTGTGTTTATTATGGCAGAGACGAACTCTCGAGGATTCAGTTTGTGAACCTCAAAGTTATAAACTGTACCTGCTATTTCAGTTGTTGATGAAATGGGCGGCACGTACCATTATCTATGGGAAGGCTCTTCTAACAGTGAAAATGGAATGGGTGTCGAGGAATCGAGACAGTCTATGGCCAATTTATTGTTTCTAGTTGATGTTTGTCAAAATTAAACTTTCCGGAAATAGACTGTGGTTTCAGAATATGGGAAGGAGCGAAGTAGTGACACCTCAATACAGAAACTTTTCGCAGAAAGTCGTCGAGATGATGAAAGATCCGCCGTTCAACTGCGTCGCTGATTGTGCTGGCACCCGGTATTCGTGGGTTGCAAACTATGCTGGCCAGCTGGCAGATGCATTCTATGCCTACGCAGTCGCTCTCAACCGGACTCTCACCGCAAATCCGCTGGCCGGCTACCGAAATGGTACTCTAATTCTTAGCAACATCGGTATGACGTTCGAGGGTGTTGGTGGGGGAAATGTGTCTGTCGATCCCACCTCGGCTCGTCGTTCTGTGATCTACATGATCGGTCTGAACTCTTCTCTTCTTCCGGAGACATATGCACGACTCGAAATCAACAATCAGTCCACCAACTTTATTGTCTATTACAAAGACGAATCGGATGTTTGGAATGGCAGCCAACGGCCGAAAGCAGTGCCGACTTGCGGGTTCACAGGGACTTCCTGTCCTGCAAACTTTCTCAGAGACTATCTGGTATACGTTATTATCCTCGGCTTGCTATTAGCATTCGCAATAGTTGCAGCGATAAGCGGAGTTTTTTATGCGATTCGGTGAGATGATCGGAGTTGGATACTGTAACAGAGGTGGTACTTTTAGGGCGAAACATCGGGAAATTGAGCGGCAAGATATGTTATGGCATGTAGCGTTTAACGAGCTGAAGACGGTCAACAATAAGGTGAGCTGAGCATGTCCTCATGATATAACATTTCGGAGTTCCAGTCAAAAACAGAAGCCAGTCAACACTCATTTGCCAGTGGTCCGTCCACTTCGACGAAACTAACCATTGACAGCCGGAAGGAGACGACGAATTTTGTGTTTTACAGTTATCGGGTGAGTGAACGCTTTCCCAGCTTGTTGCCAATAATTTTTCTAGGGAGAACTAGTTGCTGCCAACAAGCATAATGCCAGAACTCAACTGACAATTGAAGAGAAAACGGAACTCAGACAGGTAGAACCATTTGAATAAGGGTGAGACCCACACTTCTTGTTGCAGATGAGAAACTTTGACAATGACAATCTGAACAAGTTCATCGGTCTCTGTCTCGACGGTCCTCAACTTATGTCAGTTTGGAGATACTGTTCCAGAGGATCACTTGCCGATGTTATCAGCAAAAGCTCAATGCAAATGGACAGTTTCTTCATGTTGTCCTTGATAAGGGACATTGCGAACGGACTTGCTTACATTCACAACTCCTTCCTTTTCTGTCATGGCTACCTAACCTCTCGCAGTTGTTTGATTGATGACAGATGGCAGATTAAAATATCGGACATCGGAGTGTCAATGATCAGGTCTTTCGATACTATTAGTCAGAGAGACTTGTTATGGAATGCTCCTGAAGTGTTGCGAAATGAAAACTTCCGGAAAACTAGTGAGAGCGACATCTACAGTTTCGCAATTATCTGCTCGGAAATCGTCACAAGATCTTCCGCATTCAACTTTGAGAACCGAAAAGAGAAAGTGGAAGAACTGATCTATCAGCTCAAGAAGGGCGGCTTCAATGCGATCCGTCCATCGCTCGAAGTCGACGATTCACTGGGAATCAATCCAGCACTGATGCATCTGATCAGAGACTGCTGGACTGAAAAACCATCGGAACGACCGAATATCGAGCAAGTGAAGAGTTTGTTGAGAAGTATGAGCGATGGAAGGAAGGGGAATCTGATGGACCATGTGTTCAATATGCTGGAGACGTATGCGTCGAATCTGGAGGACGAGGTCTCGGAGAGAACGAAAGAGTTGGTGGAGGAGAAGAAGAAATCGGATGTGCTGCTGTACCGGATGCTTCCCAAGTCTGTACTAGTTCTTGCTTGGTTGTAAATTTGATTTTCCAGGACCGTAGCTGAAAAGCTGAAAGCCGGGATTGCAATTGAACCAGAAACATTCCAACTTGTCACAATTTTCTTCTCGGACGTTGTTCAGTTCACGACATTGGCCAGCAAGTGCACTCCGCTGCAAGTAGTCACTCTTCTGAATGACTTGTATACAGTGTTCGATAGTATCATTGAACAACACGATGTCTATAAGGTACGCACTTGTTTCATTGCTCATTGTGCCGCCGCCAGGCTTGTCAGAAAGTAGGGCTTCTGCAGCATTAAACGCCAACATGCGATTACCGTATGGGAACTTGGTCCGTGTGATCTTTATTCTTATGCGACATTTCTACACGGTCATGTGAACCACAGAGCATAGATCATTCCAGGTGGAGACGATTGGCGACGGATACTTGTGTGTCTCGGGACTGCCGCATCGTAACGGGAATGATCACATCCGACAGATATCACGAATGGCTCTTGGATTCTTGTCAAGCTTGGAATTCTTCAGAGTTCCACATCTTCCAGCTGAAAGAATAAATTTGAGAATCGGAATCAATTGTGGATCAGTGGTGGCAGGAGTTGTCGGATTGACAATGCCGCGTTACTGTCTGTTCGGAGATGCTGTGAACACTGCGAGTCGGATGGAAAGCAACGGAAAACGTATGTGCATTGTATATGCTGATGAGTCATTGTTTTTCATTTCAGCTGGAAGAATCCACGTGTCCGCAGAAGCCAACAGAATGCTGACTCAGGTCGTAGGCGGATTCCAAACAGAAGCACGTGGAGAAGTGATCATCAAGGGAAAGGGTGTCATGGAGACGTTCTGGTTGTTGGGCGAGCAGAGTGTCGAGCAGACAAAACCATCCTTGAAGCAAGATGTTCGAAACAAAACGCCATCTCCGTCGATTGCCAGAAGTGTGACTCCAGTTGAAGACAGCACGCCCAAAAGTTTATACACGGAGTACATATCGTCCGAGAAGAAAAAGTTATAATTTCCGTCTCGTATACCATAAAGTGTTCTTCTTTTTGTTTTTGTAACAGATGTCTGGCCAACGTAATCTCCTGGCGAATGGATTCACAGAGACCAATTGTACTGGGTGATTATTAAAAATTGAGAGGTTTCCCCCTCCAGCATTTGCCAGCATATTCGCCTTTTTGTTTTCCGTTAGTCATCAATGCTTGCTCTTTTCTTACTGTGGCTCCCTCTTGTCTTCGGACAAAACCGACGTACTATTCAAGTTGGATTGATGTTCTCAAAGGATGTGTCGACTACTATGAGACCCGTCGGCTACCGTACTTCTGCTTCTGCAGTTCTCGTGGCAAGGGATCGGATCAGGGCTGAGCATCTTCTCGATGCCTACGATTTCAAGTAAGTTGCATAAAAGGTACTGTAATTCTTCGAATCTTCACAGCTTCACCGTGGGATTTGACGAATGTTCCGAGAGTCTCGCAGCTGGAAAAGCTGTCGAGATGATCAACCACAATGACGTGGACGTCATCATCGGACCAACTTGCAATCGAGCAGGAGTCGCCGTCGCAGCACTGGCCGCATACTACAATGTTCCAGTGTTCGAATGGGGTCTCACAACGACAGCAGACATTGGAAACTTCACGAGATACCCGACTACTGTCACGTTATCTCTTGATACTCACAGCATGGCGATTGCAGTGAGGGAAGTTCTGCAAAGGTTCGATTGGGATGAATTCGTGTTCATTTACTCGAACGATGGCGATGAGGAGAAGTGTTCTTCTATGAAAGATGACATGGAGGTTTGATTTTTAGCCAGTTAAATAAAAATGATAAGTTTCACATTTTAGAAGATGTCCGTGGAAAACACAGACGTCACATTGGCCTACATGTATCAAATCCAAACAGTCACTTTGGATTCTCTGAGTAAAGCATTGAAGGAGATTGCGAAGCGTGGCAGAAGTACGTCTTCAGTTAACTTTTCCAGTATAAAATCGCAAACAATTTTTCAGTCGTGATAACATGTTTCGCCGGTGGCAAAGGATTCAAGAAAGCATTCGTCGCCTCTACACTTCTCGCCGGAATGTCCACTTCGGAATACGTCTACATTTTCGCAGAGCCACAGTCGAGGGGATTCTGTGAGTTTTTTTTTCTCTGAAACATCTTGGAAAGTTCCCTACGAATTTCAGATGTTGATGAGCAAAACGGAGGAATTCATTACTCTTGGGACGATGGAGATGGAAACTTTGTTACTGGACTGACGAACGATCAAATTCGAACTGCGTATGGAAGGGTTTTGTATATCTGCGATGTAACTTTCGTTTATATTTTCGAGTGGAAAACTGTTTTGCAGAATATGGGAGAGCCCGTCACAATCACTCAACAATATTCCAACTTCACTAGTCAGGTGGTCAGCCGAATGTCGGAACTCCCCTTCAATTGCGTCGAGGACTGCGCCAATGCAACTTACAAGGTTTCTGCGACGTATGCTGGTCAGCTATTCGACGCCTTCTATTCATACGCCGTTTCTTTGAACAAGTCTCTTGCAATGGACCCAACAACTACAAATCTCAAGAACGGAAGCTTCATTTTGAGTAAGATCGGGATGACGTTCATTGGCGTCGGCGGCAGTCCGGTGAGTTTGGATGACGGGGGCAGCAGAATAGTCCAGGTGTTCCTCTTCGCCATGAACACCTCTTTGCTACCGTATCTCGCCGCAGACCTTGTCGTCAATGGAACCACTGTGGTTGGTTGTCTCTTTATTCCCATCAAGATTGTTTTCTTTTTCTCTCAGGAATATACGCCGTATTACACAGACGAATCGGTTCTCTGGAAAGGAAGCTCTAGGCCGCTGTCCAAGCCTATTTGCGGATTCTCCGGGCTCGAGTGTCCTCCGGATTTTGTCAAAGACTATCTGATATACACGGTTATCGCCGCTGTCATTGTGATTCTGGCGATATTGGCTGGATGCGCGGGGCTTCTTTACACTATTCAGTATGTCTGAAAAACAGAAAACAATAAAAAAAGGATCTTTCAGCATGAAGAGGAAGGAAATGGAGAGGCAGGACCTCCTGTGGCAGGTTCCATTCATCGAACTTCAGCAAGTGCAATCGAAATCAAAAACCGAAGCGAGCATGCATTCGTTCGCCAGCGGACCCTCTACCTCCACTAAAATAACAATTGAGAGTCGATCGGAGACTACAAATTTCATATTCTATCATCATCAACAAGAGATCATTGCGGCCATGAAACACGACATTGGCTACTATTTCGATGCGAATCAGAAAGCAGAGTTCCGGCAGATGAGGAACTTTGACAATGACAATCTGAACAAATTCATCGGTCTTTGCCTCGACGGACCGCAACTTTTGTCTCTTTGGAGATACTGTTCAAGAGGATCACTTGCCGATGTGCTGAGCAAAAGCTCAATGCAAATGGACAGTTTCTTCATGTATTCCCTCATTAGAGACGTCTCCAATGGGCTTTCATTCATTCATAACTCTTTCTTGAAGTACCATGGAGAGCTCACCTCCCGGTGTTGTTTGATTGATGATCGATGGCAGATCAAGATATCCGGATATGGGCTGAAAGCGGTTCGAACTTTTGCGAATCCGAAAAAGGATGACCTGCTGTGGACAGCTCCCGAACACTTGCGAAACGAGGGAGGCGAGCGGACTCCCGAGGGAGACATCTACAGTTTTGCCATTATTTGCGCAGAGATTCTAACAAGATCATCTGCTTTTGACCTGGAGAATCGAAAAGAGAAGCCGGATGTGATAATCTATCAAGTTAAGAAAGGAGGACACAATCCGATGAGACCATCTCTGGATACTGGCGAAGTGACAGATATCAACCCGGCATTGCTCCATCTGATCCGCGATTGTTGGACAGAAAGACCATCCGAGAGACCAGACATTGATCAGGTCAGAAGTCATTTGAACGGAATGAGAGATGGGAGGAAGTCGAATCTAATGGATCACGTCTTCAATATGTTGGAGACGTATGCATCAACACTGGAGGATGAGGTTTCCGATCGGACAAAGGAGTTGGTGGAGGAGAAGAAGAAGTCGGATGTGTTACTGTACAGAATGCTCCCCAAGTGAGTGAAAGGGTTCTGCAGTTTCTTGAAATTCATCTTACAGAATGGTTGCTGAAAAACTGAAACTGGGGCAAGCAGTCGAACCGGAAACATTCGAGCAAGTGACTATCTTCTTCTCGGATGTTGTTCAGTTCACGACTCTGGCTGGCAAGTGCACTCCGCTGCAAGTGGTCACTCTTCTCAACGATCTATACACTGTATTCGATGGGATTATTGAACAAAATGATGTGTATAAAGTGGAGACGATCGGCGATGGATATCTGTGTGTCTCGGGACTTCCGCATCGAAATGGCAATGACCATATCAGACATATCGCCCGAATGGCACTGGGATTCCTGTCCAGTTTGGAGTTCTTCAGAGTTCAACACCTCCCAGCTGAACGAATCAATTTGAGAATCGGAATTAATTGTGGATCAGTGGTGGCAGGGGTCGTCGGATTGACAATGCCGCGGTACTGTCTGTTTGGAGATGCAGTAAACACTGCGAGTCGGATGGAAAGCAACGGAAAACGTAGGAATTGATGCTGAATTCGAGCTTCCTGCTCAATTTATTTCTCCTTTCAGCCGGTCGAATTCACGTTACCGCAGAAGCAAACCACATGTTGACTGTAGTAGTGGGAGGGTTCCAGACAGAATCACGAGGAGAGGTGATCATCAAGGGAAAGGGAGTCATGGAGACATTCTGGCTGTTGGGAGAGCAGAGTGGATCAGTTGCCGCGTCGAAAAGACCGATTGACACTCCACCGGTAACCAAAAAAGATAGAGTGTAACTCGATTTCCGTTCCAGTTGCCTCCCCGTCCTGCATCCGAAAGAAGTATCTCGCCAATCATCGAGAAGCAATCAGAAGACGTTCCGAAAGGACTGTACACTGAATTCAAAGATATGAATAACACAAACGCTTGATCCAAATAAAACAATTCATAAGTCCTTAATATATATTCCGTTTCTTTTGTTTGGCTCATCACCCACTTTTACTCAATTGTCCATATTGTCAACCAACTTTAATCGAAAAGTCTATAAAAACAGCCCGACCACCCACTAAAGTCGTCGGATGAGCTCACGACAACCACACACAAAAACAAACTATAAACGGCCTCATCGGTTCATCGGCTCATGGTGCAGAGAGGCGTCGTTTTATAGCCTTCCCCATGTGGATTCCACCAACCTCCAAACACCCTCTCCAACCGACTGCCACCCACGACTGAACCAGACCAACTACAAACTTTTTCAATGAGCAGAAGTTTTTCATATTTCATCCACCGCCCATCAACATCATCATCATCATCATCGTTTTCATTTCCATCTTCATCATCATCTACTCCTTCTCCTTCTGCTCCTTCTTCTCCTTCTCTTCCTTCTGCTCCACCACCACTTCTTCCAACAACTCCTCTCATAGACGCTCAGGGGACCATCATGAAACGTAATTTGGGAGGGGCGACGGAGCGGCGAAAAGGAGGCGAAGGAGGAGGGGAGAAGAGGAGCATCTTCTTCTCCTTCTCCTCCTTCCGTGCCCCTCTCGTCCCCTAGTTTTGGGGGTCCGGAGAGTCGTCGTCGCTCGCTTCTCCTTCCCGACGAGGTTCATCATCATCATCATCTGCCCCTTCTGCTGCTTCTCCAAATAACCCATTTTCCACCTATCGAGCACACACACACCCCCCCCCCCCCCCTTCTTCTTCTTCTTTCTCCACTTCCCCTCCTCACAAAACTTCTACTCGTATTCCATTTCGTTCTCAAGAGTGGGACTCGATCAACCGACCTCTTCCCTTCCCCCACCCCCATCACCTTCTCCCTCTGTTTTCTGCTCCTTTGTCATTTGGTGACGTGGCATCTGACGCCTTCCTTTCCAAAGTCGCTTAGCCGCCGACGCGCATCAATGAAACGAACACGGCGGTGGTCGTCGTGAGTGTCGGCCGAGTTCAAGCGCTCAAAGACAATTGAATTGAAATGGGCCAAGCGGCGACGAAGCGATAGACTCTTCTTTGCTCGTTTTCTTCTTCTCAATGACTGACTCAGTTTGTAAATGGATAGCACTTTGAATTGAGTTTCGAGACGATTTTGGGGTAAGGTCTCCGTTTGATTATTCGAGAAGTTCGAGAGTTCCATCTGAGCCATAGCCAGTTACCATAAGTGAACCTCCTAGATTCCTAAACACGAAGAGAAGTGTTTCATGATCTTTGTCCACTAGAACTCAGTGACAAGTAACATCATGTCACGATAATCTCCTTTATCCAAGATGTTTCGATCTTCAATTTTTGGCTCTAGGCCAAAGAATTGAATGAGCCGGCTCGGACCACCACTTCCTTATAGAGACAGTGACCGTACACTTCTCCTTGATTCCCAAACCTAACCGGAATTCTCAAATGCTCTTTGTCCACTTGAGTCTAGCCGAGCAGTCTCGTCTTGTCACAGCGCATTTCAAAAATCTCGTAACTCCCATCATCTCCTCCTTTTTGGTGTTACGAATCCCACCCCCGCCCGCATTTAGAATTTCCGAATTCGTCTTTGATTTTGAATCACCCACCCAGTTTTTGAGAGACGAACCTTGCTGTTCATGACATCAGATCCTTCTTTCTCTCCCACTCGCTTCCTTCATTTTTCCATCCAACTCATCACGAAATTTGCTGCTAGATAAAGAGATAGATCATTTGGAAGAGAAGAAGGAATTATGAATATTCTCCATCTTTTTCCGCTGCAAAACAAAGATTAAACGGCTCATTTGAGACATCAGAGTCGACGTTTTGTGTCGGCGAAAGCGAAAAGTCGCATATGACTGCTTCTGCCGACGGATGAATGACTAAATGAGTGAGATGAGGAGCCAGATGATGTGCCGAAACGGACGGAATCTCCATGGCTACAGTAGTCGTCCGCTGGGAATAATAGTTCTCGATCAAAGCTCTCGATTCCTTTTCGCCCATCTTCTCATCCTTGGTGTCGTTATTTTATTCAATTGACACTCGGCCAATCGTGAGTGAAAACACCAAACAAATGTTCGAATCTCACGCACCACGGATTCCTTTTCCTTTCCTCTTGTCCATCATTCTTCTGCTCTTCTCCCCCGTGCACACTTCTTTTTCTTCTCATCTTCAGAAAATGGACGAACAGAACAGTTGCATCGACGTGAACATCATCCTCAAACAGTTCAACGACTGGACTGTCTTGCTCGAAGTCAGACTCGCCTATTCCTCTCTGTACACCTTCATTTTTGTGACCGGAGTCATTGGAAACGGTCTTTTGATCTCGTCGATTCTTCTGCGAAAGAAGATGTCAGTGGCCAACATTTTCCTGATCAACTTGGCAGTTTCTGACTTGGTAAGTCGTCAGTGTTCCCTTAGATCTTGAACTGTTCGTTTTCAGCTGCTCTGCATCACTGCCGTCCCGATCACTCCCGTTCTGGCATTCATGAAGCGATGGATGTTCGGCATCTTCATGTGCAAGTTGGTTCCAGCTTGTCAGGCATTCTCGGGTTAGTACAGTTGGGGAGAACCCATAACTCTTTAGGACATAGCAAGCAAAGCAAAGCCAAGGGAAAGAAATTGACTAAAAATAGAAATGGGAACGACTGCCAACTTTGCACCCCCATTCCCATTCAATTTCCTCTTTTCCAGTTCTCATCTCATCGTGGTCCCTCTGCTACATCGCCATCGATCGCTACCGTAGCATTGTGACACCTCTTCGAGAACCTTGGTCCGATAGACATGCCAGGTGGCTTCTCATGTTCACGTGGGTCGTGGCGTTCCTGGCGAGCTATCCGCTGTATTACTCGCAAAACTTGAAGACGATGGTCATTGAAAACGTGACATTGTGTGGAGATGTGAGTAGAGCAAACCGAATTGTAATGGCTGCAACCTTGTCCGTTTTCAGTTCTGCGGCGAGTTCAACTGGCAGTCCGATGAACTGTCCAAGTTGACCTACACAACTAGTTTACTCATCATTCAACTTATCATTCCTGCTTTAATCATGTCGTTTTGCTACTGGAAGATCCTACAGAAAGTATGACTTTCAGTCCGTCTTTTCCCGTGTTAAATACAAACTTTTTAGGTGCGAACAGACTGGTTGGTGGACGAAGGTTCAATGCTGACGGCTGCCCAACAGGTGAGAAAAGTATACCCTTTGTCAGTGGAGAGACCGAGCTGATGTTGGCACGATAGACTGATTTCAGATCGAGAGGTCCCCGGTTCAACTCCGGGTGCCTCCTAAAAACTTCTTCTCGCTCTTTCTCTGTTCAAAAATATAATTTTCAGGCCCAAACAGCTGTCCGAAAGCGTCGAGTAATGTACGTCCTGATCCTTATGGTCATCGTGTTCATGGCCTGCTGGTTCCCTTTGTCAGCTGTCAATCTGTTCCGTGATCTCGGAATGCGTTTCGACTTGTTCCAAAGTGTCTACAAAGTGCTGGTCATGGATCAGATGTACTTCAAACTTCTGAATGTTCACGTGATTGCGATGACTTCGATCGTCTGGAATCCGGTGCTCTATTTCTGGATGAGCAAGGTATTTGAGCACCTAGGTATTTAGTTCTTCTACCTAAGAATCACACCTTCACTATTTGGTTTTCATCCGACGACTGTTATATTTTTCAGCGCCACCGTCGTGCCCTCAAAGACGACATGACATGGCTGACGAACGCCCGTCGGCACACGAACGTCGGTGTTCTGTCTCGCTTCACACCGTCTCCGTCGGTGTCCGTTGTGTACCGACGAACTCTCGAGAGACATCTCGGTGTCAATCATTTCCGGTGAGAATAGGGGAAAGAAAAGGCGATGGCGTCTTTCTCGATTCTCGTCTTTTTGGCGCCGCCGGCTAAATGTGCGCCTAAATGTGATTAGATTGAGTGAAAGCACACGCAACACTGATTCCCTTTTCTGACTCTTGGCAGTGTCTTGCTCCCTGAATGGATCCAGGGACTTGCTTACTTCACACAGTTCCGAGTATCCAACGTTCACAATTATAGTTCCAGGAGAGGCACATTGGCGGATCCGACTTGTACATCACGTGAGAGAAGTCTGCCAAGAGAACTTCAATCCAACTGCTTCCTTCTGGTTCCGCTTATGCCGTTGTGTCAATCAGTCACTCGAAAGAACAGTCATCTGGCTATCAATCGAGATGGGTAAGTGACACGATTTCTCAATGGAGCACTCTTTCATCATCTTGATTCTTGTTCTATAGTTACTCGAGAATGTTTCCCCGACCCCTCGAATTCTCCTCTTCTCTATCCCATTCCGAAACGAAACGCCGTCTAATTACAGAATCGTCATTCCGCAAGCCAACGGCTC
>LR562822.1:16482-30137 GCA_900536345.3 Caenorhabditis sp. 39 LS-2015
GGGGAGACACTAGCGAGACGACTCCGATCACAATAGACATATTACATTAGTTGATTATGCTCTTGATCCGACTCCAACTGGTTCCAAACCAAGTTGTTCCAACTCATAATCGAGGTCCATCGAACTACGATCCAGTTCTTCGTCATCCAGATCCTCATCGTCGAGCACATCTTGCGCAGTTAGCGAAATGTACTCTCCGCTGCCCGAACTGATGCCGGGATTGATTGGAGCACCCGAGTTATCCAAAATCTCTTTCAATCTGGAAATTCAAAAAATTCAGTTCAAAAATACCATATACTGAATACCAACCTTTGTGACTTTTGAAGCATTCTGACCGAATAATAAAGCAGAACGCCAATCAAACCGGTGAAAAGAAGAGTTGCTACGTGTTCAAGACTGTTGAATGATGTTTCCAAGGCGAAAAGACAGGCAATAGCACGACCGACAATCCAGGCAATCAAGAAATATGCGAGCTGGACCGTGGCACGGACTTGGAGGGAAATCTAAAACAATTAACAAATTTCGGGAGAAATTCAGTGACAAAAATGATACCTCGACTACCAGAAAAAGGGAAACCCAAAGTGCATAGAGACCGCAGATCGAAATAATCGTTCCCAGTTGAGACGATGAAGAGAAAAGAAGAATCAGCTCTCCGAATGAAGTGATTACAAACGAAACGATGACAGTTTGAAGGGTTCCAACTCGTTTGCCACTGAATATGACGATTTTTGCGAAAATTCAGAAATATAAAACTCACACGAAAATCATCACTGCGGATGTGATCATGACGAAAACACAGACAACGATGTGATCTGAACTTGCCGCGCCGGTAGTGGAAGAATGGAAGTGTTTCACTTCTGCAAATGTTTCATTAACTTCAAGTATCACTGGAACTTCCTTACGTTGCACAAAGCCGATCATTGTCTGAATAGCTGCTATAATGATTCGGACACGCATTCCGAGTCCGACAACTGAGTCTGCTTCCAACTTTTTCACTTTCGCATCTGGTTTCAGACCGCATGGGAGACAGCAGAGAACGTAGGAGATGATGTAGACGACCACGCAGAATATGGAGAACGTTTTGACGAACGACGACGTAACCTCTTCTGTCGAAGCCAATAATCCCGGGAGGAACAACGAAGCACTGGGGCAATTGCCAGGGAAAGGTGCCGATTCAATGGGAACAGCAGAGCTATACATTTTTTTGTTGTTGAGAAGTTTAAGCAGCTGAGAACTTACGGAGCGTACTCTTCTTTGCTATCCCTTGTTTTCACATCGACTGTAATCGCTTCAGTAGTTGTTGGTGGTAGTGTTGTTGTTGTGGTAGTTGTCGTGGTGCTAGTAGTTGTTGTAGTACTTGTAGTCGTAGTTGGAGTCGTCGTGGATGTACTCGATGAAGTGATGGGACTTGTAGGCACAACATCGACAACTTCGGTCAAGTTTCCAGTGGATCCATCGACTACCAACACCTCACTGTCCTTCTTTTCCTCTACTTCTTTTTCTTTCTCTGCGTTCATTTCAGTCTTTGTCTTAGACTTTTGCACGGTTCCCGTCGCAACTTCTGGCCTAAAAATTGAAAATTATCAAAGGAAGAGAGACAGAAAACTTACTTTTTAACTGAAGCATCGTCAGTTACATTGGTGGCAGCTTGCGTTGAATTATCAACTACGGCAGCTATAAAAATTGAGTAGCTTTAAAATTCAGCAAGAACGACTTACAGAAAGGAAGTAGAGTCTTAGAACTATCTTCTTCGACTACAGCTCGTTTCAACCGTGATACTGTTTCCTGGAGAGATCGAGTAACAACGCTCATATCCGCAAGGTTGCTGGTGGCTTCTAAAATAACAATTCTCACGGGCCGTTTATAAAAATGTTACCATTGAAAGTAGCCGTCTTGACTGTCATCGCGAGAAAACCACCAGTTGAGAAGAGGAATAGAAGAAAAAGCACTTTCCGAGGTTGCTTTCTCCAGAACGCAAACCATACAAGCAATCCTCCGTAAAGAACTGCTCCAACGAAAAATCCTCGGATAGCGAAAAGGAAAGCAAAGTTGAACGAGAGGAACAAGTTCACCAATAACGTGAGTAGAGTGGAAAATAAAAAGAGCATCAAGTTTGAACGCGCAGCGGTCAGTTTCGCTGAAAAAACAGTCATTGAAGGCAATTTTCGATTAAAAAAAAGAACCAGAGTATGCTCCACAAAACATTCCAATGCATATCCAGAGACAAGCGATCACTTCATGTTGTACTGAACATATTGATAACGCGGAAGACGTACTGACGAGACCCTGAACACATGCTTTCAAATGGATTCCAATTTTTAGAACAACTTACAGCTGTGAGGAATAACAGAGAGAGTACTACGAAACGGATCGACTGATTATCAGCTCTTCCTCGGACCAGCGAAGCATTTTGGCGTTTCGTCGAGGACAGCAGGTTGTTCTTAGAAAAAATATTCATCTTTGAGAATAAAATCGCTCGATTTACCCTGTCAAAGATCAGATCTTCGTCGTCATCGTCGTCCGAGTCAGATACGGTGGCCGTCAGTTTCACATCCACAAACTTCTTGTTCTCTCGACTTGTCTCGGCTTGTGAAGTTTCTCTTTTGGGACTCCGTTCGTTTGAATCCAGAACTATAATTTCAGATTCGACTTTATTGTGTGTCGAGCTCAAAAACTCACTTCCAAGCTGCGATAAAATGTGCGAATCGTCATGAAAACTCATGATTTCTGCAGGTTCACCACACTGATCTCCAGCTTCGACCCGTTTCTGAAAGTCTGCCCAAAACTCAGATTTTCCACATTTCCATTCGGTGGCTTTGAGAGACTATTAGTTGGAAGTCCAGTGGCAAAAAAGCGCACAGCCGAGCGAGTGCTACCGTACTCATGTCGTTGCGAGACCCGTTCTGTTCGTCTGCGTCTCTCGCTGCGTTTGCGCACTTTAGCAGCAACGCGGTCGATACGCGCGGTCTCTCATAGACAGATCCCGTGATTTTCGAAACGCATTGTAGTGCGATTGCTGTACGTTCTTATTGAGCCGAGCACACTGGTTTCAGTCAAAATCATACTCATTTTCTATTTCTTTTTGCACAAGTTTATAACAATTTTAGGTGAAATTGCAAAGAACTGGGAGAAAGATCCGATGGGCGAGAATTTTCGAATGTCGAAAAAGGCCTGACAGAGCCGGAAAATGCGAAAATTTGAAATGAATTGGAGATTTTTTTCTTGAAATTTGCGTGTCCAGAAGGAGGTAAAGGTTTTGCTTGGTCATGACGGTGGTTGGATGTTTCCTGCGATCTGTAATCTTGCGTTGGATCCATTTGGAATGCAGGTGCCTTAGTTCAATTCCAGTTCCGCGTTGAATTCTTGCGAGAAGTGCCCGCGGCGTAACGTGTTTTGTAAGCAAGCGAAGCCCGCGACCGATTTTTGGATCGATAGCCATGCGACGAGATAGTGGGTGTAATGAGAGTGTGCGAGACGACGATTAGTTGCGTTGTTTGCGCTGAGGGGAAGAGACGGGTCTCTCGTGGACGTGTGTCGGCCTCCGATAGTCACTTGAGCGAGTTGGTCGCAGCAGTATAGCGCTAGCTGTACATTCTTCTATGGTTTTATCGTTTCTTTCCTACAGGACAATTTTATATATCGAAAATGAGGAATAACGAGACAAAATGGTAAAATGCTCTAAAGTGAATACCAAAAAGAGGGAAAATGTATTCGGCAGAACTCTGAAGAGAGAAGTGGAAACTTCTTCGAAGCACGGTTTGTTATCCCCAGTGTAAAAGCTCATTTCAAAGAGATTCGCGTGATCGCAGCGCTTTTTGTTCCCGAAACCCCACCGCATTCTGACGTGTGCGATTTCTCTAATTGATTACGAAATTCCAACCACCTCACAATTGAGCCCAGCAAAGCGGTTACTACTTTCCGGACAACGATATTTCTTAGTGAATTTGTAAATCGTCCCAAAACTCTGCAGGATTTTTTTCGTGGTGGGCGGAGTCGACGCTGAAGCGACCAATCGGCGCATGCTTTCCATCGTAATCCTGCAGTTTCTCGTCTGCTGTCAGAATGCTCCGCCTCTGCCCACCACTGGAAATACTGTTTTGTGAATGGTTACACTGGTAAACGAATATTTGAGTTATTTCGAAACTCTGTTGAAATCTTGGAAGAGTTAGAGTGAACCAAAACGGAAACGAGAGAACGAGATTCAGGAAAATTTACAAGGGGGGAAATACTGAAAATATGACATATGCCGGAATTTTTGTACGGAAGTTTTGATAGGAAAATTCTACGAATCGCTTTTCTACTTTGTTTCTCGATTGATTACTCGCTTTGATCCTCAACTTGATTATTCTGATTCGTCCATCATCGGTTATTTCGTTTCGTTCGATTTGGTCAGATGATGGAGAAAGTCTGCGACACATAAATATTGAATCTATTTTAGGCCTTACTTGACATTATGTCTCACGACGATATGAAAGAGGATTTTGAAGACGGAGAACTGCCGGAGGATGGTGAGATATGCGACGACGAGGATGACGGTGAGCAACGATCCAGCAGAGACTCGAAGACAACATCCGCAAAGCCATCTGCCTCGCGCTCATCACATTCGGAACCAGCAGCTCCAGTTTCGGCTCAGCAGCCACCAGCAGCCGTGAATGGTTCGAGTGGAAGAGATTCAAGAGAAAGAGTTGAGAGACAGGAAAGATCGGAACGATCGGAGAGACCGAGACGGTTCGAGCACGGAAGTCCGCCGACAAGAGACCCGGATCCGTTCGGACCGCACAGCGACGAACCGGGAAATGGTAAATTTAGAGGGAAAGCTGGGAATCATCGTGAATCAACTTCAGAATACTTTGGAAACGGTGGAGACAAAGACTATCGTTCAGCAGCCCCAGCACCAGCCGAGGAGGAGCATTTCAGTGATACCGATTACCGAATGAGTCGTCGGCGACGGCATTCGCCCGGTCCAGATGACGCAGACTTCGACGGACGGAAGCGACCATTCTATGGCAGAGGAGGATATCGCGGCGGAATGGGAGGAGGGTTCCGCAACGGACAGAAGCAGAGATTCCAAACGGAGCATCAGATCTGCAAGTTCTTCCGAGAGGGATTCTGTCGCGACGGAGACAATTGCTCGTATTCCCACCAGGCAGAAGATTCGCTTCGACGGCCCGTTCTCTGCAACTTCTATGCTAACAGTTTCTGTAAGAAGGTAAGTAAATCTAGCATGTCTTGGGGCAAGAACGTATTGATTATTCATAATTTCAGGGACTTCAATGTCTGATGCTTCACGGAGAGTTTCCATGCAAGGACTTCCACAAAGGACACTGCAAGAATGATCAATGCCGGTTCTCGCACGTGGCGCCAACTGACTACACCCGTCCAATAATAGAGAAGCTCCTAGCCGACGATGGAGGAAGGCATCAGCCAGCAACTTACCGTCAGAATCCTGTCGCGAACGCTGCTGCAGCTGCTGCCGCGGCCAACGTGATGCCAAGACGACGAGTTCTTCTCCCGGGTGGTCCGAATCTGAACGCGGCGTCTCCACCACATGCACCAGTGATACACGCTCCAGTTCCACAAGCTGGTCATATGAATGGAGGACAACTGCCTCCACCGCAAGTCGTCGTCCCGACCATCCAGAGAAATCCTCCAATGTACCCACCAGTCGGATCCGGAGGCTATTTCAACGCAGCTCCACGACCGGAACAAGTTCAGGGACTCCCGCCACCGCGGACCATAGAACCGCCTCGTCTGAGCACGCACATGGCAATGCAACAACAAAATCAAATGCCAGGTCGATCGATGCCGCTGCATGGTCAACAAGCTAACCAGTATCAAGGAATGGGACAGCATCACCAGCCACAAGTCATCGAAAGGAAGGAACCAACACCGCCGCCATTTAATCTTGAGGTAACCTATTCATTTCTACAACATTTTCTAATTTCTTCTGTCGCTTTCAGGCTATGCTGAACAAGTTGGCCAACGGCGGAATCTCGCAAAGTACTTCGAACAACTACGACGAATCGCCGGCATCTCCTCCGACAATGGGAAGATCGTCGCGTGGAATGCCAGTTACTGTGATACCGGAGACCCTTCAAGTCGAATGGAAGAATGTACGAGTTAGGAAGTGTATTCCCTACTCGAACGTCGAAAACGTCGATAAGATACCAACTAGCGACCCGCGGAAAGCCAAAGCAATCGCGAAGCAGTTCGACGCATACTCTTCCATTCTCGGTTCCGGAAGAGCCGTCTCGGATCCACGTCTTCGAGCCCAAGATAAATCATCCGATTCAGTGCCCCGACAACAGAATGCGATGGCGTTCTCATCATGGATGCCCCAGATCTCCTAAGAAAATCTTCCTCTCCCGTTTTTTATTTTTTCTAAATCGGTCTGGTCACCTATTGCCTCCTGCAACTTTCAAATTTTTTGTTACTGGTATTTTTCGCGGCGCTCCATTGTCTTCATGCTCTCAACTCATCAGACTTTCGGCATTTTTCGTTGCTTTTTTTGTTAATTTCTTCAATCAACACAACTACACAATGATTCTCATTTTTTTTTGTTAAATGTGTAAAATAAACCAGAAACAAGTTACTTTTCATTGAAGATGTGTATTGTAACTAGTCTATTTCAATTCTTTCATCAAATTTTACAATTTGACGGTGCCAAGATAAATTAAATATGAGTTTTATGAAGGTTTTCGAAAAGTTTCAAATTGTCAGACGAGGAAACAAGAAACTGAATTATAAATGGGACAATGAAAACATCAAAGGGACATCAAATCTGGCGAAGATGTCTATTCCATCGAAATCTAGAAGTTTTCATGTACAACGAAAGTTCCAAAACTTGCGAAAACGGGGAATGTCTGCGTCTCCGCGCCTTTCCGTACTCTCTCGCTCCCAGCAGAGTGTCTCGCATAGCCGGCCGCGGAACCCGCGACACGTCGGCTGCACGTTTTGTCAAGTAGAGCGCGGCGGTCAGGGAACTTTAGTCTTCAGTATGGGTCAATTTCTGATCTGCAACTGAATATGATGAGTTCGGGCGATGATTCTTTGTGATTACATCGCACGGCGAGGAGGGAACGCAATACCCGCCTGCCAGCCCGATTCTGAACCAGTTGTTTTTTTATTATAGAAGACTTTCATTCGAATTAAAATAATCAGGAATAAACGGTCAACGGGCTGTGCTTTTCAGAGAACGGAAATGGGTTCGTCCACAATTGTACTTCCAGTGTTCAGACGTCCGAGTGTTGCTCGTCAGTCCGCCAATAACATCTATCTTTCAAATACAATTTGCGGAGTATATACGTCCCTTCCGAACTGGAAAAAAACTTGTAGTTCCACATGTGTAATAAACTTGAACCTACCGTACTTCTCTCTGCTCAATGGCCTCTAGGGCATGCTGATTGTGCTCATTTGGCGACTCATTCTTGTCGCAATCCGAATATTTCTCGTTTTGACCTAATTAAAAGACGTACTCTTTGAAGTGTCCTCGTTTGTGCAAAACATGACTCGGGTCTGTCCAAAAACGACTTCTGCAGCAGCCAATTGTCGGGCGGTTCAATCAGAGCAAATTACAGCCGATTCTCGGTTCGCTTTCGGTCTCTTCTCTTCCCGAAAATGCTTCCCCTCGCCGCTTGTTTTTGGTGTTCTCGGTCTCATAATTCTTGTCGTAAGTATGTGTGTGTCTGATTCATTAATTGGAATCCAGTGAGTGTCTGATGCATATTTTGACGGAGCCATCGAAGCACTGACTTCCAGATTCTCCCTTCTTCTTCTTCTTTTTCTTCTTCTTTCTCTCTTACAGAATCCGATTTCATTCAATCGTCAATCTGCTTCTGGCTCCGTTCCGTTTCACAGTTTTCTCGAATCTTTCTTTGTTTTCGTCCATTTCCTTCTACCGCTGACTTTATTATTTGATCGTCTTTCGAGGAAATATTCTTATCGAATCCCCGAAACCAAACCACAATTCTGGCGACTGATGTTAGAAAGTGGCTTGTTTTCAAAAGTTGTGGCAGTCCACTGTGACCCGTTCATGCCTCCTTTGCTTTCCCTATCGCTTCCTGATAATGTCACTGATATTTCTGCATCCACGGACTATAACGTTGCGGCTTTACCCCCTAAATCTCAGCTGACATTCAACAAAACCCGAGTACTTGTCCCTCCGAAATCTGCTATAATCCCTCTACTTTGGCTCTCAATTCGGGGACGTCAAACTGACTTTCGGATAAAAGAGATAACGAGAGTCAGCCCCATGTAATCAACATTTGCCCTAATCCTCAAATGCCAAATGGCCAAAATGCAATGATCCGAGTGAACGACTCATGGCTGAGAAGCACTGGAGACTTGCTATTTCTCGAGATATTAAAGATACGGAAAATGGAGCTTGAATGACTCCACTTCCTAATTCGGAACCGCCTGGAACGTCAATATCAGCCAGATTTGCTCCGGGAATTCCACTTGCAACGGGCCTTACTCGTTTGCAGAATCGCGGTTTATTGAGCCAATTTTGGTGTGGTTTTGAGCAGTTGGTCAGGAGAATTTTTATTGGATCACATATATTATATTATTCACATCAAACAAAGTGGCGAGGTATATATTGCCTCTGCAGGTAGAATACAGCTGAGCTACAGTCACCGCAGGCGGAGGTCGTTGCAGGACCCATCGTGGCGCTAGGTGGTGCATTCCCCCTATTTCTGCAGTGTTCTTCGATCGTTTTCAAATAGTTTCCATCGCCTTCTCGGTGATTCTCGCGTCGTTCTCGAATCCGATTGTCTCCATTTCCCCTCCTTCTTATTCTCCTTCGTCTTCTTCTTCTGCTCTGTTCATCCGTGTTTTGCCTCGATTCGTTTCGCACTCTCCTTCTAATAACTTCTTGTCCTTCTGCCCTCCTTTTTCCTTCCCAAAGTGTCCCAGTCTTCTTCGTTTTCCAGTTTTCAAAAAGTGGCAAAACGAGTCGAAAAGTGGAAAAGTGAGTCGAGTCGAGCCGTGTTTTGCCAGTGTTTCTTCCTGTTTCTCTTCGGCTAATCCGTCCCGTGTCCTCCTCCTTCCCCCCCCCCAAATTCTCCATTCCCCGTTTTATTGAATCTGCAATTCACACCGAATCGCCCCGTTCGCCGTCACTTATTTCCCGCCAATTTCCGTCTTGTTTTGATCCATTTTCATCCAATTTTCCACAACGGAACTCGATTCAAAGCCCCCACGTGCAACCAGTCTTCTTTGATTTCTTCCTTTTGTGTGCCACTTCGAGACTTGTTCCATTCGGCATTTCTTCGAACGGAAACCATTTGACAATCCATCTGGAGGTCTCGATGAAAGTGTCCTTGAACTTGGTAATCACTGATTTTTAAAAGAATGAATCCCGAAAACGGATTAGTCGTTCCAATGGAAATCCTCGAGTGTAACATCTCCAAAGTGTTGGCCTCGTAGCTTGCAGACGACATCTTCCAAAGAGTCGAGTCTAGTCAATTACCATTTACCTTTCGAAAATGTCCTTGTCCTCTGATGATCTTTCAATTTCTGAGAACTTCTAGAATAATACAGCTATTACCAGGTTAGAAGACTGTTTGTACTTGTTTCAATTGCAATTCCAAGCAAAAAGACATTTCGATTCGATGTTTGGGGCTTGGCTCCGCGTCATTTGTTCCTGAACATTTCAACTTCCGATGGACATATATGTCGGTTTTTCTTTGAAATGGATGCAACCTCTTAAAGTGTGTCTTTCCTCGAAACAAACTCCGAAAAGATCGTTCTCCAAACCGGCTAACTCGAGTTAATTATCCTCAAAAACTTCCCCCGCTGCGTCATTCCCTTCCTCGTCCATTCCGAGTGCATCCTTTACTCGAAACGACTCCCCCACTTCCCCCTTTTGACAGGTCCTTTCCCTCTGTTTTCCAGTCGAACTACCTCCTCCGCTCTCCCCCAAATCCCCCTGCTTATCTTCTTTTCCTGTTGAATTTCCATTCCCTTCGCATCACTTTTCCATTTTCGATCCGCACTCTAACTTTTCGAAAATTTCGAGCAGCAACGTTGAAGACTTCCGGGAAACCCGACGGGTTGCTCTTTATTTACCTATTCACATTTTTCAAGAGCATACTAGATCGAAAAGTAGTCGAAGAAGATACTCGAGTCGCTTTCCTTCTCGAGAGAAGAAGACTAATGTTCAATCCAAAAAACCAAGAATCTCTCCAACTGACAATTCAATCATCTCTAATTCAACTCTGCTAACCTTTCGGCCGTCTCTGAATCAGAGACTGATCGGCGCTGAATTGGATTTGATATGGTAATCGAGTAATACTTCAGCCAGCCGCTGGACCTCATGACTGGCTCGTTTCCCACCTATTACTACCAAATTCGCTTATGTTGCCTGTTTCAAAAGGCTCATTTCCACCTGGACGTCTTTTAGCTACGAATACTCCATCAGGACCCAAGTGGTTCCTTGTTACCTTATTCAAGCTTCTTACTGAAGAATTCTTCCAAAATATCCTCCGAACATTGTCTGTTTCCTCTTGTTTTCCTGTTGCCTGCGGAGGTAACGAACCCACTTTGACTCAGCTGACCTCTTCGAAATCTTCTTGTTTTCTGTCTGCGCACGCTAGACGAAGAGGGAAAACGAAAAGTATTGTGTTTTTGCACCCTTTGTCTTTCTTGTTCCGTGTTGGGGATTGTGACCTTTGCATGGAAATTCGCAACGTTTCTCATCAAGCAAATGTGTGTTTCCAACTCGAATCAGTTTCCCCGGGATACTTGAAGCGTCGTCTCTAACGAAGATCACTTGAAAACGAGATGCAGAGTGCGAGAACAAGTCGACTCTGCTTTCAAGTGTCCTTTCTCCTTCCCTTCCGAATTCTCTTTCCGATCCTTCCAGACATCTGCTTCCAACTGAAAAAGGTCCCAGATTGTTCCCAGAAGAGGGTGTCGTGCCGCCTGAGCCGGACCTCCTCTCTCATAAATCTGGCCGTCTAGCCTTGACGATTGACTTAGAAGGTGGTTCGAGCGAATTGTCGTCATTCATGTAAACCTCGTAGAAAATGCTTACTTTCTTCCGTGTGTCTCCCTCTCTTGCCTAGATCTTTCGACCGTTTCCTGTGCTGCTCAACAATGTTTTTGCTCGAGCAGAAGAAGAAGCTCTTGAGTTCTCTGCAAGAGTAATCGGGGCAAATGATTGAGAGTCTAACTCTCTTTTTTTTAGGAAAAGATCAAAGAGTCTAGACGATGAGAACTCATTATCCACCAACCAGAGATAACAGTAAACGAAGTGGTTCAAGAAGTTCATGTCGGTTCATTAGATGGACAGACTAGACTTCGGTTCCAGAACGTCGCGTTCAAATAGGTCCCGGGAATGCATTGTTCTTGAGAAACGTTTGGAGACAGAGAGGAACTTCTTCGTCTCAAGACCCAAACCCTGCCCAATCTACAAATCTATAAAACTCGAGTTTATCAAAACATTACATTGTCTAATTTATTTTTAAAAGTTTCCAGCGAAAAGTCAATCATTTCCGTTGTTTCGAAATGTCTCCTAGCATGCCGTTCGATCTAAAAATACATATGAAATCTCAAAATAAGCTGAACTATTCGAGTAGTTTCCCGTTCCAACTACCCGCCGTTCTTCTCGTTATCTTCCGTTCATAACGTCTAGACGGACATTCGAAAAGGGGCACAAATTGATGAGCGAGCCATCCGTTTTGACATACATCATTGGCCGCCCTCCAGGTGTTTCTCAATCATTTTCCCTAAATCTTTAATCACCTTATTAACAAGGAATTGAAACCAATGCACCTGGTTTTGTTGAAATTTGTTTGTTCGTCATTGCATTCGAAAGTCAGGGACTCCCCGCGTTTTCCTTTGAAATCAAATGCTATCTCCGATTTCCAGTTCATGAATTTTTCAGCGACCCCATTTTCCGTATTTGCAACTTTTTGACTTTGCGAACTGGAATCATCATAATTCATTATTAACATAGTCATAGGTCGTCTCAAAATAGACAGAAGAAACTGAAAAACAATGACTAATTTCTTGAGATTTTCGTGTCGAGAACCCGTTCTGAAAATCTCCAATTTCCTGTTCCCGATTGCTCGAAACGCTTCGAGAATTCGGTTCCGCCCGGCCTTTGGAGTCCTCTCTCTGAATACGTCGCTAATCGAATCGGAAATTCGAATATCAGAATGCTCTTCATTTTTCTGATCGAGAGATCAGCTGAAATGGTAATCGGATGAGTTCGGAAGCAGTCCGAGAATGCCGTGTTCCTCGGGGAAAACAGAAAACAAATTGGTTCGAGTAGTCGCGCTGTTTACTCTCTTCTCAAATGTTGTGCTACTCTTTATATTTCCAAGTTTTTTCTTTCCAAAAACGGACATTTCCCAATGAATAAACGATTCAGCAGGTGTTCGTTCTGTGTGAGCGAATTAGAGCAAGTAACCAGAAATATATTTAAATTGTTTAGAGTATCTGAAAATATTCTGAAGAGGGATAATCGATGAATATCAATTAGTTCGTCGGAAAACGAACTGTGTCTTGGTCTTCTGAAATGTCGCTCCGAGGGGCAAATGTTAATATACCTTGTTTTCTTATTCCTACCTTTTCACTTCTTATTCAATTGAACACTTTCGAGGAGAATCAAAGCTGATAAGGTCAAACGCGATTGCAGAGATCTAGACATTCCCCCCAAGTCTTCGAGACGTCTAGTCCTTTCCATAACAGAAATCAACAAGACTTTATCTTTTCAACAAAGGCACTGCTTCAAAGAGGAACTTTTCCCCGCCTAATCCAACTTTTGGTTCCGATTTCCGTTTTCCACACCCAAAATATCTTTCCTCTATTCTATTTTTGTTCCATCATCTCATCTCGTCCTTGTGGATTATCCTGCACTTATCATCCAATGTATATCCCTAAACAGCTTCACCTAAGCCCTCATCTGACGATTCTCCTCATTTCTAGCGGTGCGGGCATCCTTTCAAACTCTTCCTGCTCGAAGATCTCAGGAAATGACACGATCATTCGATTATCCCATTTCTCAGAACGACTCCCTTCTGAAACTTTTGCTGCTCTCACGAATTCTGATCTTCTCCAGTTTTCGTATTCGTGTAGTTCTCATCGGAAATTCGAATTACCCTGCCGTCCGTTTCGACCGGAAAGGCCGTCATCCGCCCGTTGTTTTGATTGTCTTTTCGATTTCTTTCGGAACTGAAAAATAAAAGTGCTCCGTCCATCCATCCATTCATCCGTTCATCCCTCTTCTCCTCGAAAAATTGGTTCCATCATGAATAGCATCGTCATTCCGTTTGCCTTTTTTCCATCTCTATTTGTCAATTTTCAAAGAGAGATGCATCGTTTTGCACTCATTTGAATCCGCCTCCCCCTCTCGTTTTCTATGGAAATGTGCAATCATCAACATCAGAAGCGAAACAAGTCGGTCGGCTGCAAGAGTGCCCGTTTCTGAAAGTGGGCGGAGTCGAGGGGTAATCCTCCGCCAGAGGAGGACGGATTCAAAGTCCGTCTCGCGTTCTTCTGAATCATTCATGGAGGGACATATGTTTCTCTCCGAAACGGGTTCCAATCCTTTTTTTCTTTCTTGACGTGGAGAGAAATTTGGCTAATCAAACAGCGATCTGCCTCTCGTTTCCCGACTCGAGAAGCAATTTACGTTGCTCGCTTCTCGG
>LR562826.1:5964-16028 GCA_900536345.3 Caenorhabditis sp. 39 LS-2015
CATGCGATACCATGTTCGCCCTCCTGAAATTCAATGGCTTCGTCTAATTTTATGTCTTCCCTCCGATTTTTTATCCGATCATTTATTTATTTTCGCTCGACGGAAGAAGATGAAGATGGGTTTCGAGATATTTGCTTTGAATTTATTTCGAGATGTGCTTTGCTTTGAACGAGTTTTATAAATATCTGAGAAGTATCACCTATAAAGCACGTTTTGGTACATAGAGCTATCTAGATTAGGACAGATTCTTCTTGTAGAAAAAGCAGTACCATGTACACCATTCACCCCTGATAAAAGTTAATCCCTGAAACCCCCAAAAAGTGTAACGGAATTCGAATTAAATTTGATTTCAGATCGGCATATCCGAAGGCCTGGCGCAATTGACGACGCGTGGCGGCGATTTCCTGAGCGGTGTTGCGCGGATTGCCTAACAACTCTTCAGCCATCCGAGATGCCTATCTCCATGACATCTTCTCTCCCTCTCTAATTTTTCGTATCCCCCTTCTCCCCATTTCAATTTCCATTTCCACCGAATCTTTTGCCGTCCCGTCCCGATGAGATGAATGAAACAACGATTGGCAGTGGTCAGCTAGGCCCCATGAAGCCAAGGAGATCCAGTTCCACCGTTTCTTTTTTCGTACAGATTGAATTTTCAGATAGCCGCGTTGCTGCGAGACGCGGTGAGCGAGTGAGAGAGATTCTGGAATCGAGAGACGCAGAGAGCGCGAGAGAAAGATGCCTTCGTCCCACCTGCCATCCGTCGGAATCGCGCATCATTTCGATTTCGGTACGCATCTTCTCTTGGTTTGTCTAGTGCCATGCGTAGAGCTCATCGACGCAACTATTACTGTATTTCGGTGTGTGTTCTAGCGGTTATCACGTTTTTTGGTAAGAATTTAGGATTTATCAGTAGAGCGTTGGTCTGCTAAATGTTTAGCAGACCCAAATGAAAAAGTACATGGGTCTGCTAAAGATTTAACAGACCCAAAACGAAACACGCATTGGTCTGCTAAACATTTAGCATACCCAAGTTGAATCCCGCATGGGTCTGCTAAACATTTAGCAGACCCAAGTTCAATATTCCCATGGGTCTGCTAAATATTGGGCAACCTGTATCGCGCCAATTTCCCCATAGAGCACACATCCTCCAACCTCCCAACTTCCAGTGTGCGCTATCAACATCTACACCGGTCCATTCGATGACGATACCGGACATGAAAATGAAATTGCACCTGGAAAAAAGATCGAGGCAATCGAAATGCGTCGTCGACGTGACTTATCACTGAAAGAGGCGTGGATCAAGAAGAAGGCGACTCGTAGCTCCAAATCCGGATCGAAATTCGCCGGAGTATATGTGCGGGAGGCGTATCGAGTGTCAAACGAGGAAATTCGATTCGTGTATTTGGAAAATCAGGATAACAGTATCAATTTGAAAGCGGAGGTGCCCACTTTGGGATGGCAGCCTGTCGAGTGGTCGTGCTTTAATTCCAGTTGTTATGACATATTGTTCTGCTCTATGGCCACCAGATTTGGAAGTGTAAGGTTGCCATTGACCACTCCTCATTCGCCATTTCTCCATCTGACAACCGAACTGAATGATGAGTTTACAGTGATCCCTGTGAAGTAAGTAGTGTAACAGTAAGTAGTCCAGTGGTAACTTTCCATTTCAGAGATGTCCGTCTTCATCCCTCACATGCCTACGGTCACACTCTAGGCGTCTGTCTGCAACCGATTTTCTTCTTCACCGACTGGACAGTCATCGTGCAGTTCTTCGAGTCATGGCTGGCACAGGGAGCCACAAAGTTCTACTTCTACGTGCACAGTTACACGTGGCAAACCAAACAGATTCTGGATTTCTACAAAGAGTCACTTGGCGACGACTTGGAGCTGATCGATTGGAGCGATCTACCAGTGCATTCCAGGGATCGGGGGATATACGAAAAGGATCCGAACAGTAGGGTCTTCCGGCATGCAGCCACTGCCTTTATGCATGATTGTATGCTGCGGGCAAGGAGTTCTGTCAAGTTCATAGCCAATACGGATCTTGATGACCTGCCCGTGTCTTCCAACCTCAACATCTCCAACTACCTGAACCTTGTAGCTGCCCGGCACCCGAAAGCGGGGCAGTTCAAGGCCGATTGGATATTGAGCCATCAACCTCAACATTGGGACTCGATAAACAAACCGAATGATGTGAAATTTGATTTACAGTCGGTTCGTGTACTTCAGGTTGAAAATATTCGATGGGATTATAGAGTTTCCAAGAAAATGTTCCATCGCCCCGAAAGGGTGAGTAAAAAAAGTTAGGGTGCACCAAAAAAAAATAATTTTCCAGGTGATTCACTTCGACATGCACTCAGTCTACCGCAACGAGTTGGTCGACGACGTCCATGAGCACACAACCATTGAGATGTTCGACAATGCTCATTTGTACTTTTTGCACTTGAGACGCTTTGAAAGACATCTTTTGAATCCGCCAGTTGTCGAGTATAACAACTCATTCGATCACTCGTTGTTGATGAAGTTGAACACGAAAATGTTGGATCAGTTTTTGCAGAGAATTGAAGGAACGCAGTTTGGCGGTAAGTAACAACTTTTTTTGCTTTAAATTAAAAAATTTTAAAAAATTGTTCACTTTTCACCAAGATAGTAAACTTTAGAAACCGTGCTCGGTCCATGGGCGCTGGAAGCCCGTCAAACACTGCGAGACCTGGAACAATGCCGTCGCGAGGCGTTCGGAACAGTGCTCGACGACGTCAACGAAATGTGCCAGCAAAGTTCGGCAGGTTGCGAGGGAATGCTGACGGCTGGAATTAAATTTGAAAAGGCGCCGCAGACGTGGGTAAATGTTGCGCATAAGGCGTTCTTCAACACCTATGTGGAGAAGACGAAGCGGTTCTCGCTGTTTTAGGCTTATTTCGTACCATGTTTCGTACTTTTTTTCTGATATTATTCGTTTTTCGAATGGAGACAGTTGAACTACGCCACGTGGCAACGTGTGAGAGAGTGCGAGCGCGTGTAGAGACGCAGACATAAAGACTCAACTGTCAGAGTTTGAAAAACAGATAATACTTTTGGTGTTTTTGTTACGGGTTTTTTTCTAGGTTTGAATTTTGAATAATAAAACATAAATATTCATCTTCATTCTTAATATTTAATTACCGATCTTCCGAACTCCCAAACCTCCCCCCCGCAACGGCGACAAACCTAATTACCCTCCCCCTCTCTCCTCCGAACAAAACCTTGTTATGTTCATATGTGCACATGTAAATCTCAAATTTATTCATCCTAGAAAATCTACTTGTTCCTCAGCAGGAAAGTCTTAATATCAGTCCAGAAATTCGAATCATGATACAAATATGTCATGGATTTCTGCAGAGATCCTTGCAGTACAGATGGGTAGAACTCGAACAGCCAGAGGACGATGCCCCAGACGACGGCGGCGAAGACTGGGAAGACGGGGAAGTCTGAAAAAAAAGTTTGACACTAGGTGGGCTCGAACTCGGGTTGGATGGGTCAACGGCTAAAATTTTCACCACTAGGCTATAACTGTACTGGGAAAAAGGCTGCATATGGTAATGACTAGCCCGCCGGTTTTGAGTTATGACGGGGATTTCGGGGTCCCCAAAGAATCATATATCGAATTCCTTATCACCAATCTAATTTTTCCTTATCAGTTATAATATTTATCGTTGAAGACATTCCCTTTGAAACTGATAATTAGCTAATTTATCATCTAGATCTATTACCTAGCCGTTATTCTTTTGTTCATCATCTTCATCACCTTCCCTTCCAATCACCTATTCGGAAGTGATAAAAGTGATATGAAAAAAGAAAAAAAGCTGTTGAAGATGAAGAAGAATAAGAAGAACAAGATGATGATGAAGATGGATGTTTCTTCAAAATTTTTCGGAAATTTTCGGAAATTTTCCCACAAAGATTAGTGAGGGCCTCGGGCGGTTTTATACTAACTATTTACTACTATAAATTTAGTAAAAAAGTTATTAAAGATTAATTTGAAAATTGGACACAAAAAATGCGCAAAAGAGGCACTGAAAATGCGCCAGCAAAACATGCGCATGAACCAGAGAAAAATGACTCACTTGGATGTGGAATAATTTCCTCATTTGCTGCCAATTTTGTCAATCCAACGACGACTCGTGATAACAGGTATAGATTTATCTGAATTTAAATTTTTATTTGATAAAAAAATAAAATTGCAAAAAAAAAAAATCACTTTTTTTCGAATTTTTTTCGAATTTTTTTTCAACATTTTTTTTCGATTTTTTTAAAATTTTTTCAATTTTCCCCTCCTATTACCTGCATATTAACCGCATTGTTCTCGCCAAACACAAAATATCCCATAGCCAAAGCCGCTGCGAAACTATGCCACTGCCGTTTTTTGCCGTCCATTTCGGTAAGGGCGCCTTGCAGAAATTTGTAGGAAAATACGAATTTCGCCAAGTTCAGAGCGTGGGTTTTGGTGAGACGGAAGATGGTGAGCAGTTTTTGAACGAATCTAAACAATGAGAAAAAATTTTAAAAATGAAAAAAAAAAAATTCAAAAAAAAAAACTTACGTTCCCTCGCCGAAGAGAAACACCATAACAAGAGCGTGTGGGGCACGAATCCGGACTCCGTAGCTGAAAATGGGTCTCGCTTGGAATTTTGAATTTCTCGAAACTACAACTCACACCAAACCATTTCGCAACCCTTTCAACGCCGCCAACAGAAATTTTTGATCTTTGAACCTGTGCAGCAGCGAGTTCCCGACCAGTTCCCAGTTTTGAATGAGCCATTGGATTTGGTCAATCATGGTGTTTTACTGCAATTTTTTGGTTTTTAAAAAATTGAAAATTTTAATTGAAAAAAAAGGGGAAAGTGCGTTGGAAAGAAAGCGGAAATAAGTATCAAAAAACTGATGACTGATAAGAGAAGTCGAGTTGAATAGAATAGTATGGTATGATTTAGCATTTTTCTACGGGAAATTTTATCAGCTGTTTAGGAAGAAAAATTTCGTTTTTTTTAGGAATTTTTTCAAGTTTTGAAAAAGTGTTCAACATAAACATATGACCATATAAAATTTTCCAAAAAATTTCCAAAAAAACTGATAAAATCCTATTCAAAGTACTGACAAAGTCTATCGAACATTGTCGCCTGCCAAGTACCAACCGACTACGCAGCCTACACTGTACCAATTTTCGCTGTCTGCGTCTCTGATAATCTTGTCACTCTAAATATTCCACAGATAAGAATCACAAATTGTCTAAACTCTGGACCTCGACCCTCGAATATCGGGCCAAGAAGCGGAAATAGGGAATTAGAAGGAAGCCCTACGTGAGCTCACAGGCGGCTCATAAGTGTGAAGCGTGTAATTAGAATTAGCAACCAGAAATTCCATTCTGCACTTCAAAATGGATAGAAACATCAAAGTACAACAAGAAAAAAAGTTTTGCGAGTAGGTGGACTCGAACCCCCGATGGACGTGTGACAGCCAAAAACTTTTCCGTGATGATCAATCGTCCACTGAAAACGACAGCTGCGACGGCAATGAAGAGCGCGCGCCAAGTTGAAAATCAACGAGTACCAAAAGTGTAACTTTTCCAGGAAAAACCTTTCTGTAAAACCCGTAAATCACCACCTCACACCCGATAACAAATTGGTACAAGTTAACAAGTTTCCGAACACTTTCCAATCCAATTTATCTTCCCCATCCCACGTCACCTCCAATCATCACCCCAAACATTCCAAACCTCATAATAATTGAATCAGTTCGTCCCTCCGTTACCTCCTCCTCCTTCTCCCCAGTTTGCTTGCTTTCCGCGTCTTCGCTTCCCCCCTTCTCCGGTGAGACTCCGCCCATTTTCCTTCCGACCGCACCCCGAAACCACAATCCAACCACCCCCCCATCTGGCCATTTTCACCGGGGAAAAGCGAAGAAAATCTTCCGAATTTTTTTTCAAATTTTCCTCTGGATTTTATGTCTGTAACATAATCCCTCGTTTAAATGCGTTTTCCAATACCCAATCCGCCGATATTCCTCCACCCATTACTGCTGCTGTTATTCGGGTTTTGTGTGAAGAGAACAGGTAGTTGCACTCAGCGGGAGATTCGGGGGGGGGGGAATGTCTTGTTATTTGGGAACGAAACTGTGGTTTTATGGCTGGATTTGGGAGAAAATTGGATTTACTGTGAAAAAATTGAAAAATTACAGCAAAAAAACGCTAGAAATTCCTGAAATCCGCGCACTTATCACTATCCTTCGCGTTGCCTTGCCTACAGTTCAGTTTTGGCGCAATCGGTAACGCAACAAACTGTCACGCGCTCATCGCGAGTTCGAGTTTTTTGCCAACGCAAACTCTTTTGCAATTGCCACTTGTACTTGTCCAAGTGTTTATTTTCCAATTTTTCAAATCCAACCTTGTCCTAGTTCTCAAAAGTGGGTTAGGTTATGTATCCAAGTGTAGATTTCAAGTGGCCAGCCAATACTTAACGAAAAACAAAAAAAAAAATTTCAGAATCCGCATATCTGCTCGTCGAGCCCTCATTCCTTCTAGTCGAAGAGGACTGGCCAATTGGCACCCAGATTCCAGTGACTTTATGTCCGAAAAACGTGAAAATCATATCCGGCGATCCACGTGGCTACTTCAACGTCGTCCGGATCAATGACACGTGTGCCACGTTGCAGCTGAACGTGGCACTGGATGCTGATGTGAGTCCTTTCTGTTTCTTGGGCTTCTCCCCATATATTCTTCGTGTTTGTACGGCTTAACCGTTCGCGAATTTCGCGCATCATTGCCACACGTGTCTGCGTCTCTCCATTCATCGTGTTCTCTAGTCACTCACTCAGCAGCTACCAAACCTAATCACGCACGGAAACAACACAGAGAGAGAGAGACCGTAAATGCATATATGATCTAGAAGATGTTGTTGTTCTTAAGCCAACCAACCAACTGACTGAATGACTGACTAATTTGATTAGAAGTCCATTATCATTGTATTATCTTATCGCCTAAAGTGTGATGATCTGGGTGGGAAATGAAAAGCTAGAAGGATTCGATTTGGTATTCAGATGAGGGAAGAGTCGAGTCAATCAAGAATGAATTATTGATTAGCTCAATTCATCCACTCCACGAAACCCCCCCCGGACGGTCATTATCCTGAAGCGACTTGGCCAATTTCCGAGTAAGCAATACTAAGCAAGATGACCCCCCCCCCTTCTCATTAATTGACCACTGGACCGGAGTAGAAAGTGTACTTTAAAGGGGCAAGGTATCTGGGATGGGATATTTCATTTTCTACCATTCCTCATCCCCAATTCGATTCCCAGCTTCCGGAATTCTGCTCACCTTCGTGATGACCTTTTTCGTGACTGCTGGCTCATCCTCGGCCGCCCGGTAGCGCACTACAACCCTACAGTAATCCGTCTTGCGGCAAGAAGAAGAAGCGCGGAAGACGGAAAGTGTGAACTTTTGTCTTGTTTTGTCTTTGAATAAACAGTGGAAGCAGTGCAGAGAGTTGAGTTTTTGGGGGTTTGGAAGACGATGATATTTACAGTGCAGATTAGATTGGTCAGTCGGAACGGAACGGAGACGGACGGATGGACTACGGGGGAGATGGTCAATATGGTGCAGGGAGAAGTGGGGAAGATGAGTAATGGGGACTCGGTTGATATATTTTGAAATTTTGTGAAATATGGGGAAATTCGCGAAATTCTCTTTAAAGCGCACCTGCACCATGTTGCAGATTTTTCAAAAACTGGGCGATTTGGGTGTCAAGTCTCATCATTTTTGACGAAAAACCCGAAAATCCATGTTTCCATTCATTTGAACCCCTAGAAACCGGGTTTCGACTCCCAGGACTTCCTCATTGGAGCGCACCTGTACCATGTTGAAAAATTTCCGGATACCATGCGATTTGGGTGTCAAATCTCATCATTTTTGACGGAAAACCCAAAAACCAAAGATTCCCGTCATTACAAACACCGGAAACCGGGTACCAATTCCTAGAACTTTCGCACTTGCACCATTTCCGAAAATCCTTCGAAACTGAGCAAAATAAGTGTCAAATTGTCTCATTTCCTTCCATCAAATCAATCTGAATCTGAAATTCAAATTTCAAATCGAAAATCTTTGCAAAACACGTCACATTACCAATAATTACCAGTATCCGAAATAGCCACCTGTGTCTGCGTCTCTGCACACCGCCACACTCTCTCGTCGAGTTTCAATTAGCACTCTCATTTCCTCCCGAACACCAAATCCTGAAACGTGTTCTCCTTGTGTTGCCGACGACACCGTATTCCCCCTTTCCCCCCTCGCCTCCGTCCGTTTTCTTCTTCTTCCAAGGGCATTTTGTGGGCAAAAACCCTCCAGGGGGCGCCCGTTTTACAATGGTGGAAATGGGAGGATTTACACGCCTGTTATATATAAGTTGAATGGAGAATGGAGGAGAGGGAAAAAGTGAGAAGGAGAAGATCATATTGAAAGGATTACAAGGAGGCTGAAGAAGAAGAGGAAGACGGGCATATCACAAGGACGATTATTGCACTTGAATGCGTCAGGGTTTATCGGAAATTTTTCCGGGGGAAAGGAATTTGATTTCTGAAATTTTGGTGAAAAATGATAAGATTTGACACCCATATTGCCTAGTTTCCAAAAAATTTCAATATGGTGCGGGTGCGCTCCAGTGAGAAAGTTCTGGAATTCGAAACCCGGTTTCTAGGGGTTAAAATGAATGGAAGCGTTGATTTTTGGGTTTTCCTTCAAAAATGATGAGAATTGACACCCTAATCGCTCAGTTTTTGAAAACTCTGCAACATGGTGCAAATGCGGTCCAATGAGAAAGTTCTGGAAATCGGCAACCGGTTTCTATGATGCAAACTGTTGATAAAACAATTAGTCTTATAGTTTCAAAGCCATTTTTAAACATTGGCAACACTTTTGAATATTTTCCCACTCTTTTCATGTCATTTATGCATCCTCCTCCTTTTATTCCACACTAATTCACCCACCCAACCATGCGTCTAGTCAGTCCGGCCAATTGACTTTCAAGTATTTTGCCTCTTTCACTGTCTGCGTCTCCCATGATCCCAATACTATTTCCATTTTGTATTTTATAAGTGTATCTTCTTCGAATATTCCTCCTTTTTCCAGAAAGAGAACGCCGCCGACGGCGCGAAAGGACAATCGTTCTCGCTGGTCGTTGCGGGACCCAAAAAGTCGCGGGCCACGTTGGAAATCCAAGTTGTTGATGTGAATGATAATCCGCCGCAGTTCTTCAACACTCCTACCTCGTTTGAGCTGTCTGAAAATGCTGAAATTGGAATGGAGGTGTTCAAAATTCATACAAAAGACCCGGATACCGGAATCTCGGGGACTTCTAGGTTCTCCATTGAGGTATGATAAGGACTGATAAGAAAAAAAAGCAAATCATCCCTCCAGGGTGATGATTTCTTCACTTTGGACAAGCGAAACTGCGGCAATGACCAATGCTCGACGGCTCTTCGTGTCGCCAAACGGCTAGATTTCGAGAGGTGAGTGGGGGAAAGCGCGCGTTCTTCAATGCCCTGCGCCCCTCGGCGAAGTGTGTCCTCGGTAGTATAGTGGTGAGTATCCGCGTCTGTCACATGCGAGACCCGGGTTCAATTCCCGGCCGGGGAGAATCTTTTTTGCATTTTCTGATTGTGAAAATTGAAAATTCCAGCAAACCCATCCACACCTTCAACATCACCGCCAAAGACGGTGATCCGAACTCGAATCGAACGCATACCGTAGTCCACACGGTGACGATACACTTGAAAAATGAGAATGAGTACGTTTTCATGGACAAAATTAAAAAAACAATGGAAAACTTCCAGCGAGCCGCCCGTGTTCCAAACCGATTTTTCTCAAGTTTTCCAAGTTTCAAAGTCTGCGAAAATCAATGACATCGTCGTCAGAATCCGTGCAACTAGCGTTGAAAAATCCGAAATCTCATATAAAATTTCCGAAAATCCCAATTTTTCGATTGATTCAAAGTCTGGAGAGGTGAAGGTGAAATCGATACCTGATAGGGATCAGGTTA
>LR562828.1:0-18772 GCA_900536345.3 Caenorhabditis sp. 39 LS-2015
GGAATGAGAAGTGCGCGAATGCCCACCGCCACCTGTCCTTCTCTGCGTCTTATTAGCTATCTACACCCAGATCTATGTGAAGGTCGGGAGAGACAGCTAGATAGAGGAATAATGAGCACCTTTGATGGACAAATTGTGGCGGTCAAAAGAAGAGGAACACGGATTATAGGCGTGATTAGATTGATTAGATAAGTGGGTTGATGTTAAACTGACGATGTTCAAAACGATAAGAAAACTATTGATCTGTGAAGAGAAATCGAAAATATGATATTAAAAAGAAAAAAAAAGAAAAAAAAAAGAAAAAAAAAAGATAAGCCCAATGCGGGGCTCGAACCCGCGACAACCAGATTAAGAGTCTGGTGCTCTACCGACTGAGCTAACCGGGCGGCGACAGAAGGCGGAGTGGAGGGCGTATATGAAGGCGCGGGCGCCGGCAGTTAAGGAGTTGTTGGCGTGACATTTTTTTTTGGAAAACACAGATTTTTCAGATTTTCAGGTTTTCAGTGAAATATTGAACTTCTGGCCAATATTGATCATTCAAAAGTGCTAAACCCTTCACTCTGACCATAAAGACATCATAAAATCACCTCAGAAAACCCGCAAAATCCATAAATTTTTTCCCCATTTTTTCAACCAAGTTTCCCCTATAAAATCCTTTCAACTTTCTGAAATTTTCCGAGTATTCCACAATGTTTCTCCTCCTTATTCTTCTGCTTATCTCCCCGAACTTTGCCATTTTTCTCGATCGCCATGATAACGATTGTGATGTAGACGTGGATGATTATTATAATGTTGGCGATGAAGAAGATGATTGTCCGGTGGTTCAGTGTGATGGTGATGGCAAAGATGAACAGGGAAATTGTGAATCGGGGTGGAAGAGTTTTAAGCGGGAGAACGGGGAGTGGTGTGTTAAGGTGGGTTTTTGGTTTTTTTTGCTTGATTTTATCTTTTATCAGGAATATCTCGAGAATGAAAGGAGATATGAAAAAGTTGTCAACTAACAAAATTTGCAAAATAATAAAAGCTACAAATTGTTAGTTGACAGTTTTTTGATAGCTCTTACCGTTGTTGAGATATAGGGTAAGGAAATGTGTGCACACCTTGCACCATGATTATCTCGGCAGTGATGAGAGATATTGAAAAGTTGTCAACTAACAAAACACGCAAAATGTCAAGGGCTACAACTCTCTAGTTAACAGTTTTCCTCAATCTCTTTCAGATCTTCTACAACTCCTCAATCTTCACCCCAGACGCCGAAGCCTCCTGTCAAAAACATGGCGCAACACTTTCCGGATTCCAAAATCAACAGGAAGCCCTCTGGGTCACAACCAAGGCCATTGAGCAGTTTCAGCCAGGAAATGGTACTATTCTTATCGGCCTAAAGCGTCGTCAAGATTGCCTGGTAAGTGGATTGACTGCAAACTGTACCGCGTGGAATTCGTTCGAGTGGACTGACAAATCGACGACCGGTGTTGACGGAATGCTATGGTCCCATAGGAAACCGGATAATTGGCAGTAAGCAAGGAAATGTTGCGAAACGTCCAATAGAATTTCAGCCAACAAAGCTGTGTGTTCCTGTACGCTTCGATCACCGGATATGCCCGTTTGCCGAGAGGGCAGTATCAGAGTGGAACACTGGACGATAATCAATGCGAGTATACCGGGAGAGCGTGGCAAGATGCACAGGGATACGTGTGCGGGAAGAGGGCATGATATGGAGTCAGTGATTCATTTGCAAGTTTCCAATAAATTCCAGTTTTACTTTGGATACTTTGATGGCCTGTTTTTCGTAATTGCTCATGCAGACCGCAGCTCGCACCATTTTTCGCGGTCCTTTGCGATTTGTCGTCCATTGGGTTGTGGTTTCTCGGGATCCATCCATCTGATTGAAAAACGTCCTCTCAGCCCGGTCTTCTCTTCCAACGGAGTACCATATCAGCGTTTGGGTCTTCTTCCTGGCTACTCCGCATTTCGCCGGGACTCCAGCAGGACGGTTCCAGGACTCGTGCTGGATGTCACCGAATTGTCCAGGAACCGTCCAAAAACCGTCCGGCTGCAGTCCGGCGCGTTGCAGAGTATGTGGCCCGCTTAACGATGTCGCTATCAGAGTCATCCCGACAAGTGCTTGTTCCAGCGTTGCGTGGGAGAAATCTGGTTGCCCAATGTCCTCAAATTACAGTAAACCGACATTTTACGCTTCGATCACTGGATACGCTCGTTTGCCAACCGAGAGGACAGTATCAGAGTGGAACCCTGGACAATGCGCAATGCGAGTAGACTTGTGTATAAAAAGAGCATAATATGTATAAAGTAATTTATTTTCAAAATAAGTTCAAGTAATAAATAAGTGTCAAAAATCGACCATCTCTCCTTAACGCCGAGTTCCATCCTCAAAGAAAATGCCTCCATCCTTAGCGCAGTACTTCGGACAGATTCCGCGTTCTCCAGCTCTTCCAGGCTTCCCATCGTGACCCGGTACTCCTGGAACTCCATCTTCTCCATTCTCAGCGTCACTTCCATTTTCTCCAGGTGGTCCTTGGGCTCCCGCTTCTCCATCTTCTCCCGGATGTCCAGGAGTGCCTCTTGGACCTTGTGGTCCCTGGGCTCCCGCGGGACCCTTTGGCCCTGGAATCGGCTCGTTCGACTGAGCATCTTCTCCCTTTTCTCCAGTGGCTCCTGGCTCTCCGGCCTTTCCTTGTGGTCCAGCACGTCCCTGGGCTCCTGGAGCACCATCCGGTCCCTTCTCTCCATTGTCTCCCTGAACACCAGGTTGACCATCAGCTCCGGGGTACCCAGCAGGTCCTGCAGGTCCCTTTGGTCCTTGTGGGCATGGCTTGCATGGTGGTGGAGTCACTGGCTCACATGGTGCCTCTGGTGGTCTTCCCGGGTTTCCGTTGAGTCCGTTGGCTCCAGCCTTTCCGTTTGGTCCCGGACGACCTGGAGGTCCTGGGGGACCTGGTGGGCCTGGCAGGCAGCAGTTGTGGCAGGTACCCTCGCTATCAGAAGTGAAAGTGGATAGTGGTTGGTCTTCCACACCGACAGCTACGAATGGCTTGTCCTCATACCCAGCTCCCGAGGCTTTGACTCCAGCATCCGACGCTCCTGGATACACCGACTTGGCCTTTCCTTCTGAATCATAACCAGCCTGACGGGCGGTACGATTTCCGTGTTGTACAAACGGAAACGCTGCTCTCAGAGCAGCAACATCGTCGAAAATCTGGCGGGCATTCACATTGCAAGTCGCCATTTCGTGCGACATTTGCCGCTTGACCGATTGCACGTAGGTGAAGACGACTGGCATGGTCACGCAGAAACAGAGGACCGAGATGGCCGAGAAGGTGACGGCTGCGTAGCCGATTAGGCGGTAGGCCTGCAAATTTGGATTGCTATTGGTTGCGAAGTGTCGGGGTAAAAATTTTTGACACCCGTAATTTATCTCAACTCAGTAAATACAAAATTAGGCGTTACATTCCACTTTTACTCGAAATTTCCCAGTTTCTAGTACCATGAGCTCAGGCTTTGAGTCTGCACCATCTATCTCCCTAACTATTAGAGATATCAAAAAGTTGTCAACTACAAAAATACGCAAAATACTAAGGGCTACAACTTTACAGTTGACAATTTTCCGCTAGCTCCTTTCGTTTCAGAGATAGCCTACAGTACCACTCACCTTGGTCTTCGGATCATCATCCTCTCGCGTCTGCAAACCCATTCTGAGCGAGTCAAACGATGGGCACGGCGGCTGAAGACGAAAAGCTTTATGCGCCTTTAAAAAGGCGCGCCGCGACCGGTAAATCGGTGAAAAAGTCGGCGCGTTGTAGAGATTACAGAGATAGCGGAGACGCAGACAGTGTATCGGGTATTTGGAGGCATCAAGGCGGTGGATTATGGTAAAAAAGTTGGTGGAAGACGTCAGAGATGATTATTAAGTGAGAAGACTTGATAAGAGGCATGAGAAAGTTATGGGTTTCTATTTCTACTTACACCGGGGACCAACGGACAAATTGGAAATTTTCAAATTTTATCGATTTTTCTTCTTTTTTTCCCGGATTTTTTTATTAAATTTTCTTAAAAACAGATTCTCCTTCGTTTCTATGGCAAATTTCCTTTGAAAATCCGTTTTTTTCTCTGAAAATTCGTTGTTTCCGGGGCATTTCCGTTTATGTTTGTTGTTGGAAGCCGTGGCCGAACTAGTTGGTTTCCTAGTCCGCGCGTTGCAAACGCGCTCTGTTGACAATTTTTTTTTATTTTTTTTTTATTTTATTCAATTTTCACCGATTTTTTTCAATTTTCCACCGATTTTCTCGATTTTTCCTGCAAAATTTTGTTATTTCAAGTTTTATCAATTTTTTCCGCGTCGAATAATGCTATCGATCGCCTAAATCGGTGGAAATTAGCCTCCAAACTGGAAAATTTTTGTTTTCAGGAATGTCAGCCCTCTACTACAAAAAGCTGCGTAAGCAGCAGAACCCCGACGTTTCCAGCAGTGAAGACTCGGATTCTGACGATGAAATTCAAGTGAAAAAGCCGAAAATTCAGGTGAAATTGACTTTTTTCTCTAAAAATTGAAAAAACGCCAAAATTTTCCAGAAAACCGCAGAAATCGCCGATGAACTCGACGATGATGATTGTTTTGTGATTGATCGTGACGTAAATAGTGAAAAACCACAAGAAGGCGATTTTGAAGCCGCCGATCTGCTCAACGCCAAGTATTTGGAGCCGTATGAGATGGATAAGGACTTGAAAGAGGTAAATTTTGCGGGAAATTTGAAAATTTACGCGGGAATTGATGGATTTCAGCTTCTGGAGAAGGCAGTAGTTGGTCCGAAGTTCGAGAAGGATAATCAGCCGCAAGCCCGTCTTCTCGGCAGAAATGCGGCAGCTCGGCTTAAAAAAGTGAGTTTTTGGCTTAAAATGGCCTAAAATAACTCAAAATTCAATAAAAACGTTTGTTTTTTCCAGGCAGAACGTGAAAAAACCAAAGGATCCGATTGGTTCAACTTGCCAGCCACCGAGCTCACCGATGAGGCGAAACGGGATTTGGAATTGGTGCAAATGCGCGGTGCAATCGATCCATTGGCTCATTACCGTCGGAATGATCGGACAGTGTTGCCAAAGTATTTCCAGGTGGGGGAATTTGAAAAAGATTGCAAAAATTTGAAAAAAGATCCCAAAAATTTGAAAAAAAAATTGCAAAAATTTAGAAAAAAAAATCGCGAAAATTTAGAAAAAAAGTCGCAAAGATTTGGAAAGAATCGCAAAATTTTGAAAAAAATTGCAAAATTAAAAAAAAAATCGCAAAAGTTTAAGAAAAAACCCTATAATTTTGAAAAAAAAAATCGGAAAAAGGTGAAAAATTAAAGAAAAAAAAACGCAAAATTTGAAAAAAATCGCAAAAGTTGAAAAAAAAAACCTATAATTTTGAAAAAAAAAACGGAAAAAGGAGAAAAAAAAAAACGCAAAAAATTAAAAAAAAAATCGCAAGATATTAGAAAAAATTAAAAAGTTTTGGAAACAAAAATCGTCAAAATTTCAAAAAAAAAGATTTGAAAAAAATTGCAAAATTAAAAAAAAATCGCAAAAAATTGAAAAAAAAATCGCAAAAAATTAAAACGAAAAATCGCAGAAATTTGAAAAATTAAAGAAAAAAAAACGCAAAATTTGAAAAAAATCGCAAAAGTTGAAAAAAAAAACCCTATAATTTTGAAAAAAAAAAGGAAAAAGGTGAAAAAAAAAATCGCAAAAATTTAAAAAAAAAGATTTGAAAAAAATGAAAAATTTGAAAAAAAAAATTGCTGAAATTAAAAAAAATCTCAAAAATGTGAAAAAATCGATTTATTGATTTTTCCCAGGTTGGCCGTGTCGTTGACGCTCCAGAAGACTTCTACTCGAGCAGAATGTTGAAGAAGGAGAGAAAGAAGACGATGGTCGACGAGTTGCTCCATAATGAAGAATCACTGAGCAAGGCGAAGAAAAAGTGGGGTTTTTTTGGGAAATTTTGATTTTTTTGAATTTTTTTATTTCAGATACGCTGAAATCCGTGAAAAGGAGCTGAAGAAGAAGCGCGGAGCGTTTCAGAGATTCGGAAATCGAAAATCTCACAAACAGCAAAGAGAGGCGAAGATGAAGAATAAGAGGAAGTGAAGAACAGAAAGAATTTGAATTTTTGTTATTTTTCGTTAATTTTTTCGTTGATTTTCTCCATTTTTCCATTTTTTATATGAAACTTGTTGATTTTTAAAATTTAATTATTGATTTTTTCGGATTTTTTTGAATGTTTAAATTTTTTCTGGTTCTCTAGCCGGATTTCTATTTTTTTTTGATTTTGGGTTTTTTATATTCCATTTTTATTCGAATTTTATTTTTATCAGCCAGAAATGTACGCGACGAGCACACAAAAACGAGAATGGACGTTTTCTGCGGAGAAATTGGCACAATTGCGACAGGAAGTGGGTTTTTTTTAAATTTAGAAAATTGAAAATTGAATTAAATTAGAAAAAGAATTATGGAAATTTGAAGAAGAAAAAAATTTAAAAATTAAAAAAATTGATCATTTAATAAGTTAAGTTTTTTAATTTGAAATTAATGATTAAAAAATTGAGAGAAAATTAATAAAAAAGTGTGGCAATTTTTATTATGAGAAAATTAAAAAAGTATTTTTTTTATAGATTTTAAATTTAAATTTAAAAAATAATTTTTTTTTGAAATTTAATTTAAATTTTCAAAAAAATAAAATCGAGTTTAGCTCAACTCCAGAGAACCCGAAAAACTAAGATTAAAAAAAAGAATTGTAAATTGAATTTTTCAAAAACTGAAAAATTAATTTTTTCATTCAAACAAAAATTAATTTTTCAAATAGAAACACAAATTGAGTTGAATTTCTTTTTTTTTTTTGAAAAATTAATTTTTTCATTCAAAAAAAAATTTAAAAAAAAAAAAAAAAAGAAATTCAACTCAATTTGTGTTTCTATTTGAAAAATTAATTTTTGGTGAAAACAAAATTTCTAATTTTTGAAAAAATTGTGATCTTGAAATTAAAGCCTAGAAAAAAATGAGTTGAAATTTTTTTAATTTGTCATTTTTTCAATCTTTGAATAAATTTTAAAATATTAAAACTTGGAATTTCTCTTTTAAAGTTCTTTAAAATTCGATTTTCAAAGTAATCATTTTCCCACAGATCAACGAGAATTTCCGTCAAAAATACGAGTCAGTGGTGACTGTGGAGGAGCTGGAAGTGTTCGTGACGCCCGAAGAGGAACTTCGAATGCAGAGATCCATTGAGGATGCCGCGTTGAAGTATGTCTTTGGAAATTGAGAAAAATGTATAGAAGACGAGAAATTTAAAAAAAATTTTGTAAAATTGAAAAAACAATTAAAATGAAGTTTTTGAAATTCATTGAAAATTCGAAAAAAATGGATTTTCAAAATTTAAATTTTTTGAATAAAATTTAAAAAAAATTAGTTTTTCGAATAAATTTTCAAAAATTGAACTTTTAAATAAATCAATTTTTTTGAATATTGAAATAAATTTAAAATTAAAAAAAAAATTGCATTTCTAAAATTCGAAAAAATAAAAAATTTTAATATTCGAAAAAAAATTTTAATTGAAATTTCAAAATTTCAAAGTAAGTTTTTTTTCAATTTGCAAAAATTAGAAAATAAAAAAAAATGAATTAATTTTTTTGTTGAAAATTTGAGAAAATTTGAAATTGAATAAAAATTCATTTTTTGTAAATTTGAGATAGATGAAAAAATTTAAAATATTATTTTTTAAATCACTGAATTATTTTTGAAAAATCAAAATTTAAAAAAAAATTGGAAAACTTGGAAATTAAATTTTAAATTAAATTTAAAAAAAAAATTATTTGCAAATAATTTTAAAAAATTTAAAAAATTCAAAAATCCATTCACAATCACAGATTCGCCGAAAAGTTCCGTCCGCACATATGGCCATCGGTCAAATGGACCGCCTTCTCCTACTTCAAACGCGCATTTCTCGTCTGGGTACCGTCCGACACTTCTGTTCGGGTAATTTTTTATTCAAAATTTTTTATTTCAATTTTTCCTAAAAATCAGATGGTAATGATGGCGTGCTTCTACTTGGCCATGAAAATCGACGAGTTCTACGTGACCATCGACGAATTTGTCGGCAATATGAAGTGAGTCGCCCATTTTTGGGTCTCGCAACGAAAATCAACAAAAAAAACGTTTCAGTGTCGGCGATCCACGTCATAACGCCGAACGAATTCTGAAATTGGAACCGGAACTCATGAAACTCCTCAACTACAACCTCACGGTCCATTGCCCCTACCGGTAAGTGTTTCCCTGGGTCCCGCAACGACTACAGTAACCCGAAATCGTTCAGACCGTTCGAAGGACACCTTATGGACATGAAAACCCGACTTTTGCTGCTCAATTTTGACCTGGAATCGATCCGCCGTGACTCTATGCGCTTTTTCCAGGTATTCCAGGGTCTCGCAGCGATTTCAAGCTACAGTAATCCCGAAATTTCAAATTTTTGAGTATTTTTTCAGATGGCTCTTCAAACGGACGTCCTTCTGATGTACCCACCGTCACAAATTGCCCTGGCCGCCATAAACTATGGACTTCATGCCCAAGGTACGTGGAATGTACAGTAATCCTACAGTAATTCTACAGTAACCCCTTGCAGGTAAATCCGACGAGATTCTGCGCGAATTTTTGCGAAAAATGCTGGGAATCGAGGAGGATTCGTGGGCTGCGGGTGGCACGAGACCCGAGGACCTGGAAACGTTGGAGAAGACGGTGGCAAGGTGGGATTTTTGAAAATGTTGCGATTTTTTGGGTCTCGCCACGATTTTTGTCAGAAAACCGCGAAAATTGCTCAAAAATCGATAAATCCAAGTTTCAGAGTCGCCCAAATCATGCGAGAAGTCGAGAAGGCGTACGTTCCGGTGACAGAGGAAGAGCGGGAGAATCACAAGGTTTGAAACGGGTCCCGACGCGAAGATTACTGTAGATTTGAGAGTTTTTCGGATTTCGATGGAAAATTATTTTTCCAGTATTTTTTCAATTTAAAAATCAATTTTTTAATGAATTTTTAAAATTCAAATTTTTCAAAATTTCGGTTTAATTCAAATTCAAAAAACTATGTAAAAAAAATCAATTTTAAATCAATTTTCTGATTTTTTCAAATTTCTAAAAAATTATGTTTTTCAGAATTTTCCTACTATGTGGATCCCGCCACGACTTTTTTGAAAAATTGACAAAAATGCGATTTTTTATAATATAAAACTTTAAAAAATCGCGAAAATATTTTTTAACTAAAAAATTTAATTCAATATTGATGAAAATGATGAATTAAAAAAATTTGAAAAAAGTTAAAAAATATATAAATAATAAAATCGAGTAGATCGGAGGAATTTTTTTTTGATTTCAAAATTTAAAAAAAAATCGAAAAATTTTTGGAAAAATTAGTTTAATTTTTCCAAAATCGGATTTTCATCCTTTTCTGATGTGTTTTATTATGCGTTCCTGAGATCGTAAGAGTTCAGATTTCAAACGCGGCCGAGTCTCGCCACGATTTCCTTAGTTTTTAGTAAAACTACGGTGGATTCTACCGTAGTTTCACCAAAAAAAGAGAACATCGTGGCGGGACCCGGCCGCGTTTGAAATCTGAACTCTTACGATCTCAGGAACGCATAATAGCGGTTTTTATTTGCTAAAATTGAATAAAAACCGATAAAAACGCTAGAGAGAACCTGAAAATCCTCGAGAATTGCATTTTTCGGAACAAAATTTCGAAAAAATCATTGCAATCAACAGCGAAATCGATTTTTTCAAAGTTGCGAAACGTCGGGGCTCTTTTTTCATCAAAATCCAGACAATCCCATTTTTTTTCCAGCGCCAACTGTCCCACATCGGCAAACTGATGCCGATTCTCGACGAACGTCGCAAAGAACAATGGATCGCCGGCGGCGGAGTCGGCCTAATGCCCGGAGAGCAACCCGAACAACCCGTCGATTCGGATGATGAGTAATTTTTAAAATTTTTTGAATTTCTGTGAATTCCACGAATTTTTCCATCAAATCCCGGATTTTTTACGATTTTTCCCGATTTTTTAACAGTGATTTTGAAGTTTTAAATTATTTATTTTAAAGTTTTTTTTTTCATTTTTTCTATGGAATTTTATCGGGTCCCTAGAATATTTTTGATCTTTTTGCAGTGTTTTATATGAATTTTTAAATTTTGTTTTGGCTGAAAAATTATTTTTCTATTTATTTCAATTAAAAATCGGAAATTAAAATTTTAAAATTTTAAAATTAAAAGAAAACATTTTGATGAAAAAAAAATTCAAAAAAATTTGAAAAATTTAGATTTAAAAAAAAAATTAAATTTTAAAAGTGTAAAATTTTTAAATTTAAGATGAAATTTAAAAAATCGTTTGGTTGAAATTGATAATAGAAAAATATATTTTAGTTGAAAAAATTATCTATTGAAAATTTAATTTTTAAAATTTTTAAAATTTAAAAATTGAAAATGAAAAAAAAAATCATTTGAAAATCGGAATTAATAATTTTCAAAAATAGGAAAAATGAAATGAAAATTTTTTCAATTCAAATTTACAAAAAAAATAATTTTTTATTTTTTTTTGAAATTTGGAAGTTTCTCGCTGCGAGACCCAATTTTTTCTATTTTTAATTTTATTTTTTGAAAATCAGAATCAGAATCACAAGGCAAGTCAAGTTGAAAGAACAAAATTGGTTTATTATTCAAAAAAAAAACAAAAAATAAATTTAAAAAAAAAATCACAAAAAATCATAGCAAATTGGCTTCTCAGCCACCGGCCACGGTTCCAAATCGCACGGTCGTCCTTTTAAGTCCCAATAGTGTTTTGGGTGTCGAATGGCTTCGTATGGTTGATGTGTCAACCATCCCTCATTCCAAATCGCCGCCTTCTCCTCATCGCTGAGACCTTCTGGAAGTGGCGGTGGCGGCGGAGCGTTTCTCCTCGTTTCCTCGATTTCCGATCTCCATTTTTCAATCGATAAGTCCCTCATCATCCCGACGTCATCGATTTCCACTCGCCGCTTCTCACTCCTTAATCCGCCGCCGAAAATCGACTTGGTCCTCTTGATCCGCTGCAGCGTCAGACCGAATTCCTTTTGGAGACGTTGAAATGTCTCCAGATGCCAGACGGTATCCGCGCAGTTTCTGGCGTAGAACGGGTCGCAGATGACCATCGGCTTGCTGGTTTCCGGCATTCCGTCGAGGGGAACACCTTCCGGATCCGTCCGCTTTGGCAGCACTTTTCCTTGGGAAACGGAGATCCAATTGGAGTGGAAACTGGAAAGGAATTAGTTGGTTTTTGTGGAGAACAGTTTCTTAGACTCGAATTTCCAATTTCCCATGATATGGAGCGAAGTCACAAACTGTAGAACAGTTCAAATTCGCTCTCGCTTAAAAATTAAAAACTAGACCGATTTGAATTTCGCTTCTGACACGGCGCTGAGTATTCAACGTATTAAAGCTCGGCAATTTATTTATTTAAAAATTTTATATTTTCACTCGATTTTTCGGTTTTCAGGGGAAAATCTTCTGGAAATCCAAAAATTGAGTGAAAATATAAATTTTTTCATGTAAATTGCCGCGCCTAGGTTGAATACTCAGCGTTGAATACCCGCGCCAGCAGCGAAATGCAAATCGGTCTAGTTTTCAAGCTAGAGAGCGAATTTGAACTGTTCTACAGTTTTTGTCCGAAATCAGCACCGTTGAGTTGTCCAAAATTGCAAAATTTCGTGGAGATCGTGAAGTTCGCAATTTCCTAGAGAACTGCATACACCATAACGTTAAATCCCACAGGAATATGGTATTACCGTATCCTTGTGCAATTGAACGTGATGGTGTATGCGAACCTCTAGGGAATTGCGAGCTTTAAAATCTAGACGAAATTTTTTCCAAAAAAAAAGAAAAAAAAAAAAAACTCACTCAAACTGGCTGTAATACTCCATGAATCCAATGTACAGCTCTCCAACTGTCGCCTCGTTCCTCCTCTCGTTCCTATCCATCTCGAATCCAATCTCCTCCAACTTCTCCTTCAACCTCCACCCCTCATACTCATCATTCTCCACCTCCATCTTGCCATTCAACTCAGGAAGCAACTCCTGAAGACTCGGAAGGACCGCCGGTACCACCCCCACTTGAAGGTAGCTGATGACCATCAAGCACAAGGTGAAACTGTTTAGTCGTGCCCGACAAGCACCTTCCACTCCACTACCAGCCGCCCATGCCTTCACAACTCGGCAGAGCATTGGAAATCTCGCGTCCAGTTGTCCGTATAAAACGAGCAACTGGGTGTTGCGTTTTCCATCCTCATTGTCGATGGTGATGTCCACTTCGACTCGGGTGTCCTTGTCCACCAGCTGCAGCACAGGGACCCGGGCTTTTTGGACGTAGCACCGGGAAAAGTGGCCGCTGAACTCATCCGTGAGCTTCTGCTTAATGCTGAACAGTTTCGACACCGCCCAACCTTCCAATCCTGATACTTTGACCGACATATCCAGGTCAGAAGTGGGGAGATCCACACCGGATGGGAATGATCCGGTGCTCCAGATCTTTGCCTCTGGGAATGCCGCCTTCAGAATCGCCTTGACGAGAGCCTCGGTCTTCTGGAGGTTCTGACGGTGGGTGGAGTTGATGGAGGAGGAGTAGGAGAAGAGCTCTTGAATCTCCCGGTCGACTTTGGCAGTCAGAAATGAGCCCGAGGTCGTATTGATTTTTTGAGACTTTGGAGCGATTTTAGCAGCCATTCCCATTGGTGGCATCGGGATTTCCGGAGCCGTCGGGATGGTACTGCAGTTGCAGGTAGCCTTCGAGGTAGTTGGGAATTGGCACATTTTTTGAGCAAAAGGCGTTGGGATAATGGAGTTAAAACTGAAAATTAAACAAAATTGAAATTTGAAAATTTTGAAAAAAAAAAAAAAAAATTTTTTTGAAAAATTTGCGAAATTTTTTTTTTTTTTTAATTTTTTTATATTTTTTCTGCTTTCCAATATATTGAAATTTGCAACTGCGACGTTTCGCAACTATTCGAAAAATTCTCTATTTAGCGTTTTTTTAGAAAATTTTAACAAGTTTCCATTTTGTAGCTATGTTTTAAAGAAATTAGCATTTTCGAAGAGTTACGAAACGTCGGGGTCACAAAATGGTTAGTTGCGAAACGTCGGGGTGTCGAAACAAAAAAAATAGGAAATTGAAATTTTAAATTTTAAAAAATAATCAATTTTTTTTCAAAAATTAGCAAAAAAAATAGGAAAATTTTCAAATTAAAAAAAATAAAACAACCCCGACGTTTCGCAACTATCCAATATTGCAAATTTGTGACTCCGACGTTTCGCAACTGAGCAGCTATTTGAAAAATGCTCGAATTACTTTTTTTTTTGAAAAGCGGTGAAATTTTCAGTTTTTCCATGTTTTGACGTTTCTTTTAAAGAAATTAGCATTTTCATAGAGTTGCGAAACGTCGAGGTCACAAAATAGACAGTTGCGAAACGTCGGGGTACCAGTCCACCGGGAAAAAAGGAAACAGGGCCTCCAGAAAGACGAGAGGAACGAAAAAATGACCATTTCATGGTCCTGACGAACTATTTATACGGCTCCTGCGGTGGCTGGGCGGTATTGGGGTACTGTGTCCCCGCAGGGTGGTCCTTTAAAGGTGCGGAGGGTACGGTAGGGCGCAATTGCAGCATATACCGATTTTAAGTCAACGGGAACTGAAAACTCCTGAAAATCCGAAGAAAATCCTTCATTTTCGGAGAGTTGATGTTGAATTTTTGTCTGGTGAATTTTGAAAAGCAATTTTGACTTTCCCAATGTTATTTATAAACCAGCCTGAACGTGCGGCTGCGCCGCATCAGGCTGGCGTGTCTTTTTTCTGAAAATGTTCGATTTCCGCGTGAGTACCATTTGATTTTTACGTGACCGGGTCAAATGCGCACAGAAATACAAACGGAAAAATTGGAAATGAAAATCTCGGAAATCCGGACAGAATAAGAAAGTTATTATATAAGAATGATAATCCCTTTATTTTTAATGTATTCCAATTGTTTCCCGCCTGAAAACCATCAAAATCCATCGAAAAGCCACCAAAACCCGTAAAAACAGCTAATTCTATTCAAATTCCCTCCAATAACGACACTCCAATATCCCGACTGCGCTATGTTTAGCGTGGCCGTGGCCGAGGATTTCCTAGGCCATTTGGTGTTTTTTCAATGATTTTTACATTTATTTTTGATTTTTCTGCGTTTTTCAGCTGTTTTCTTCAGTTTTCTTTTGGAATTTGAGTGTTAGACGTGTTAATTAATTTTTTCCGAGTCTTTTGAACCTATTTTCCCCGTATTTCGCTTGAAAATTGGCAAAAAATCGACGGAATAATTTTTTTCAAAAAGTACTGTATTTCAGGAAATTCAAAGGATTCCAAGCTTATTTGTTAGCGGAAAATGGGAGATAATCCAACGTAAGTTAAATCAAACTTTGAGAATTCTATGTTTTCCTGGAAAAACCCGGCTATTTTCAAAATCTGTCAAAAATTGGAAAATTACAGAAATCTCCGCAACGATGACTTTCGAAAGCTGCTCACCTCTGCTAGAAGCGATCGTCCGGCCGCTTCAGCATTTGCCCGACCAGCGGACCCGAAAAGTTCCGATAAACCTGCGAGTTTTAAGCATAAACACCTGAAACCGGCAAAATTCAAGAAACCACAGGCTGCCGGGCATGCGAAGAGCAAAAGAGTGCGTTTTATTGATTGGAATTGATAAAAATATGGAAATCAAGGTGGAAAACTTATTGGAATACGTAAAAATCCATTTTCTGATGGATTTTTTGCGAAAATCTGAGAATTTTGTTCAAAAATCGCGTTTTTCCTGAAAAAATTCAAAAAAATGCAAAAAAACGCTCAATTTTCAGGAAAAAACCGAAGCAGACGAGGACGAAGCTCATCTGAAGAGCATTCTGAAAAACTACAGAGATCGAGCGGCGGAACGCAGAAAACAGGGAGATGTGAGTTAAAATTTTCAATTTTTTTCAAAATTAAGCAAAAAATTATAAAATTTGCTCCAGGAAAAAGAGGACGTCTCCAAACTCACCGCCGCCTATCGCGCAGTTCCCGGTGACGCCCGTACCGCCAGAGACCAAGCGGATCTCAGAAAACAGGCGATTTTGGAGTCGAAGTACCTCGGAGGAGATCTGGAACATACCCATTTGGTCAAAGGACTCGATTATTCGCTTTTGAATAAAGTTCGGAGTGAAATTACGAAAAGCGATGAGGAGGACGATGACGATATTGAGGCGGCTTTTGTGAGTTTTTGACAAAATTTAAATTGTCATATGGCGTCCTGCCTTTTTATATTTCGAAAAAAATCCGGAATTTGATGGAAAAATTGTGTAGAATTCACAGAAATTTAAAAAAAAAATTGAAAATTCACTCATCATCCGAATCGATTTTTTAAATTAAATTTTTTTTTAAATTAAAATTTCTTAATTTTTAAAATTAAAAAAATTTTCAACTGTTTTTTTTTCTTTTTTTTAAAGTTTATTTTTCATTTTCAATTTTTTCTTTAAATTTTTTTTTTTTTTAATTTTGAAACTTAATGTTTTAAAATTGAAATTATTTTTTTTTCATTTGAAGAATTTTTAAAAAAATTTCCCATTTTTAAATTTAAATTTTTAAAAATTTAAAAATTCTGATATAAATTTTTTTTTAAAATTAAATTTTTAAATTTTCCAGTTTAAAATTTAAAATTTAAAAATTATTTTTTTATTTTTGGACTTCAGACGTTAAAATAAATAACAGGTTAAAAAAATAATTTTTAAATTTCTTATTTTTTTAAATTAAAATATAATTTTTTCAATTGAGGAATATTTTTAATTTTTGATTTCAGACGTTTAAAAAAAAAATTTAATTTTTAAATTTTTCATTTTTAAATTAAAAAATATTTTTCAAGTGATTTTTTTAATTAATCGAAAAAATTTAAATTTTCCCCATTCCCAGGACGAAAAATTAGTTTTTCAAAATTTAGAAACAGCCAAACTGTCTAGAATCTTCAAAAATTTCAAATTATCCCAAAAATTTCAAATTTCCTCCATTTCAGGACGAAAAAGACGCCAAGCCATCGGAAGCGGCCCTCCTCGCTCAAGAGCTCGCTCAATCTCAATCTGAAAATCGAATGGTCCGCTCGATGCATCGAGTTCTGTTCAAACAAGAAGCGCCGAAAGTCAATGAGCACTTTGCCAAAGGACGCATGGCGTATGTCGTGGAATTGGAAGACGAGGACACCGACATTCCGACGACGTTGTTGAGGTGAGGCGGAAATTGGGGAAAAATAGGATTTTTTTGAAAAAAATTAAAAATTAAATGAAAATTGGAATTTTTTGAAAATTAATGTTTTTTTTTCAAAAAATTGAAAAAGTCGATTTTTTTCAATTTTTCGAAAAAAAAACACTGTTAAAGTTGATGAGAAAATTGCCGAAATTAAAAAAAACTTTTCAAACAATCAATTTTTTTTGGAAAATTTTAAAATTTTTGATAAAAATTAATGCAAAAATTCAAACAAAAAAAATTTCAAATTGAATTTTTAAAATGAAAAATTTGAAGAAAAAAATTTTGAGACTGAGTCGTTTCAAACGGTTTTGAAATGTCGCGGTTTTTCGAAAATTTGAGAAAATCGAAAGTTTTGGATTTAAAAAAATGTTGGGAATTTGAAAAAAAAATTGAATTTTTCTTTTATTTCGTCTTTTTTTTAAAATAGGTTTTAAAATTCTAAGAAAAAATTCATGAGAAATGATCGACTTTCGAAAATGTGAAAAACTAAAAAAAATTGGAATTTTTTGAAAAAATGTTGAAAAATTTTAAAATTAAAAAAAAATGAATTTTGAATTTTTTTTATTTTGCCGAGGTTTCGAGATGTCGTGAAATTGAAATTCCAAGAAAGAAACCCTGAAAATTTAGAATTTTTCATTTTTTTAATTAACAAAAAAATTATGAAAATTGAGTAAAAATTCTCCAATTTTCCATTTCCAGATCCCTGCACGACGTTCCGCGAGCCGAATCCGCTCAATCCATCCAAGCCAACTGCCTAATGATCTCCAAATTGACTCAAGTGCTCTCTCATCTCCGCGCGGAGCCGAAGAAGAAGAAACGCGATGATGAACGGCCTTCCGCGTCGGTTTCCGCTTCCGCGACCTCTTCCGCGGCGCCGCCCAAAGGCGACAGTATCTATGACGATTTGGATGACTATGTCCCATCCAAGAACCGCAGTAAACGCAGTCCGCCGAGACGAAGGGATCGGGATCGATCTAGAGAACGGGAACGGGAACGATCGCCGAGGAACGAGAGGAATGATCGGTACTTTGACAGGAATGACAGGTACGTCGTCGTGGTTTTTATTATTGTTTTTTTCAGTTTTATTTAAAAATTCTGAAGTTCATTCAATTTACAATTAGAGCGAAAAAAAAAACAGAATTTTGCATAAAAATTGATGAAATTCAAAAATTAATTTAATTTTAAAAATTAAAATAATTTAATAAAAATTTCTATTTATAATTTTTTTTTTTTAATTTTAAAAATTATTTTTTTTAATTTTGGAATTTTCACAGCAGAATAGGGAGGTATTAGCGGAATTTCTGGATTTTTTTTTTATTTTAAAAAGCAAAAATATTTTTTTTTCATTTTTTTCGAAAATTTGGAAAATTCTGTTTTTTTTTTCAAAGAAATTTTTAAAATTGATGAAAAATTAGTGGAAACTATTTTTCAAGTTTTTAAAAATAAAGAAGTGAATTTAAAAAATTATGGATTTTTTTTCCAAGATTTCAAAATAATTTTCAGATTTTCAAAAAAAATTGAATTTTATTATCGATTTTTTAAAATTATTTTTTTCCACATTGCGAAAATGAGGAAACAGTCTTGCATAATTCTTGAATTGATTTTTATAGAAAAGTATAAAAAAATTGAAATTTTTTTTGAAAAAAGTAGATTTTTTTTCAAAATTAAAAAAAATAATTTTAAAAATCCAAATTAATTTTTTTTTAAATTTTCTAAAATTAAAAATTATTTGAAAAGTACATTTGAAAAATTGATAAGTCATCTGGACTTTGATTTTAAAAAATTGAAAATTTTTAAAACAAATGTTGAGAAAAAAATTTTAAAATTCTAATTTTACACACATTTTTTAAAAAAATTCTCATCAGAAATTATGAAATTCAAGCATTTTTCCAAAATTTCCAGATCCAAACGCGACCAACGTCGCGATGAGGAGATCCGTCGTGAGAAAGAGCAGAGAGAACGCGAAAAGCAGAGAGAAAAAGAGAAAGAAGCGGCGAAAGAGAAAGAGAAGGCCAAGGAACGGGAAAAGAGAAAGAAGGAGCTGGAAGAGTCGATGGGATACGACGAATGCTATCCGGGAGGACTTGTGGAAATGGGCGGAGCCTGGGATTCGGATGAAGAGACGGATTTCACGAAAATGGACGCCGGAGCGAAGAAGAATCAGCTGGTGAATCGATGGGATTTCGATACCGAGGAGGAGTACGCCACATATATGGTTAGCCTGGTTTTTTGATTTTTCGGAAATTAAAAAAAATTATTTCAAAAAAACAAGGGCACGGCGTGTTGAACGGGACATCGGGCGCAACGACGCTCGACGACCTGCACATCTAACTTTAGGCGGCAATTCAAAAACTGAGTTTTTAGGGATAAATAAGAACTTGAAAAAACGGTTTTTATCTGCATTTTCATTTCACA
>LR562831.1:0-18498 GCA_900536345.3 Caenorhabditis sp. 39 LS-2015
AAATGTCGTGGTTGCGAAACGTCGGGGTATCTAGAAAACAAAGAATCACTCTCAAGTACATCTAGATGATGATATCCTAGTACCCCGACGTTTCGCAACCAGTTAAACATGCTAGATTTTGAGATGAAAATCCCGAATTTTTGAACACCCTTTGCAAATAGTCACGGTTGCGAAACGTCGGGGTGCCCAAAAATTGATGCAAATTAATCGAAAAAAGTGAAAAACAAACTCCCCGACGTTTCGCAACCTTATCCCAATCAAACCAATAATAGATTTTTATGAGAAGTAGGGAAACTTTTGGGAGAGTCTTGAAACGGAAATTTACTGATTTCAGGCTGTAAAGTGGACGGTTGCGAAACGTCGGGGCAGTGGAAGAAGGTTCTAGAAGGATTTCCATCATCAGAATCCCCTCCTGACGTCTGCTAGAACTTCAGAATCTAATTCTAGATGAAATAGATTCAGAAAACTGAAAATCAGCTAGAACAAGCCCTCCAAGCATCCAGATGACTTCCAAATCCAAAAATTGAATTCTGGAAGACGTCATCTGACTCACGAAGACTTCAATAACAAATTCAAGGTTTTTATAGCCTTCTAGACTACAAAACATCTGGTGACGTCTTCAGAATCTTCTGGAAGAGCAGAATTCTAGATTTGTGACTTTTAGGATAAAAAATGTGACTTTGCAACGAGAAAATGATTCGATTGATACATAAATCATGGGTTGTCTTCTGGAGAATGAGAACTCTCAGAATTCAGATGACATATAGCTAATCTATCAAAAGTTCTAGGCAAAACCAATAAATTTGAACAGATTCTGATTGTTGGAAGTTGTCACATGACTTTTAGACTTCACATGACTTCAGAAGACGTGAAGAGTTGTCAGGTGCATAGATGGGGGTGGGTATTCGAAATTTAACTTTTAGATGGTTTTAGAAGTCATCTGAAGCAAAGCAACGCCTTCAAAAGTCATGTATACCTTTCAGAAGACTCCAAGAATCATCTGAAGGCTTCAGGAGCTCCAGAAGCTGCCAAATGTCATCTGACACCTCCAGAAGCCACTTGAAATAATCAAAAGTCTTCAGAAGTCTCCAGCAGCAGTCAGTAGTCTATTTTTTGCCTTCTAAAGCTGTCAGAAGACATTTGAAACCGTTCATAAGCCCTAGACGCTGAAAAATCTGACATGGACTCTTCAGAAGCTCTTCAGAGGCGTGAAAAGGCTAAAAAGACCTCCAGAAGCATTCAGAAGACTTCAAAACTTACCAGAGGTCTCCAGAAGCTGGGAAGTGGCTTCTGAAGCATTCAGAAGCCTCCAAAAATTTCTAGAAGACGTTCTGAAGCTCCAGAAGCTTAAAAACCCTCCAAAAGGTGATAAAAACTTTCAAAAACGTTCAGAAAACGCCAAAACCCTTCAAAATCCTCTAGAAGCTATCAGAAGTCAACTGAAACTTCCAAGAACCCCTCCAGAAGCCGTCAGAAGCTTCCAGAAGTAGTTTCAAGACATTTTCAAGCTCCAGAAGCTAAAAAACCATCAAAAAACGCTCTAAAGACGTCCAAAGCCTCCAGAAGTCTCCAAAAGCCTCCAAATGACGTCCGAAGCCTTCTGGCCACCTTTCAAAGTCCAAAAGTCCATCTTCCCGCCTCCAAATTGCACTTTCCCATCAAACCAACCAAACTAATCAGACCGCATAGCAAGCAGACAAGTCGAAACTCCCCCCCCCCTCCAATTCTCATTTCATTTCCCTAATTGCAATGTCTTCTTCTTCTCCTTACTCCGCCCCTTCCCGAAGACGGGCGGTCCCTTGCTTTTGCCTTTTTCATTTCCATTTCATCAAAACCAAAAGCCTAAGAAGCAACATTTCCCCTTTTCTCTCTGGCTTTCTGAGCGTCATCAACACAACAAAACGATGGAAAAGATGTCTTGAAGACGGAGAAGAAGAAGAAGACGTTGACGACGACAAAATTGAATCCGGAGGGGAAGAATGGCAAGGGGGAGACGACGTCAGAATTCATTTGCAACGGGACAACAATGGGACACACGCGGGGACACGGAATGGGGGGATTTTGAGGGAAATTGATAGGGGAAATTTGATAATTGGCTGCGTACCATGCTAACCGTAAGAGATATCAAAAAACTGTCAACTAACAAGTTGTAGCCCTTGATATGGTGCGTATTTTGTTAGTTGACAACTTTTTGATAGCTCTTTTCAATTTTGAGTTAGAAGGAGTTGAAGTGTTGCGTATATGGTGCATCGCCTAAAAACACGTAAAATTTAATGTTTTCAATTTCCATTTGGATTTGGCTGCGTACGTACCTTGTGAATTATTAGAATAATCAAAATTATAATATAAATCTGTATTTTTGATTTTCAATACAGTTTTTTGAAAAATTAAAGCCAAAACTGAAAAAATGAGTCGATGCACCATATAGCACATCTGGAGACAAAGATGTGCGCTATTTTGCTGCGTATCTCATCAACCGCAGGAGATATCAAAACGTTGTCAACTGCAAAATTGTAGCCTTTGTTATTTTGCGTATTTTGTTAGTTGACAACTTTTTTTTATCTCTCACCATTCCCAAGATACGCAGCCAACAAAAATGTGCTAAATTTACAACTTGATCGTAAGCAGTGCACCATATCAAAGTTCACCGTTCTATATCTCAATAGTGATAAGAGATATCAAAAAACTGTCAACTAACAAAATACGCACCACATTAAGGGCTACAACTTCCTAATTGACCACTATTTAATATCTCTCATGGTTACTGAGATATAAAAGAAAATCCAAATTGCAAAAGACATATTTTCAAGAAAACGCGCTAAAATGGTTGCGAAACGTCGGGGTTGCTTAAAAAATTAAAGTAATTAGTATTTCTTTTCAAAAAAACAAAAAGCCAACAAAACTGAAAGAGAAAAATCGAAAAAGCAAAAAAACGGCGGAAATTTGACACTTTTAACACCGCCCGTGTCCCGTCCCTTCCCACAAATTGCATTGTTTGTCTTTCCTTTCTTCCCATTCTTTTGCCCGAAATCCGCGGATCAAAAAAATGATGGGAAAGAAAATAGACACCCCCGACGTTTCGCAACCCCAGGAAAAATGACGGGATTCGATGAAAATCGAGCATTTTTGACGTTCAAGATCATTTTTCAGAGGGGGAAGAGGGCGGTTGCGAAACGTCGGGGTAGCCAAAAATGAGAGCTAGACATCAAGATTAAGTGTTTTTATCATTTAAAAGTTGATATTTTCCTTACCCCGACGTTTCGCAACCATGAAAAATGGCAATTTCCGATGAAAATCCGCCATTTTCGATGTGGTTTTCAACGATTTGGTGGGTGGTTGCGAAACGTCGGGGTAGCCAAAAAATTAGAGAAACATCAAGTCTTAATGTTCTTAGCATGTAAAAGTAGGTTACTTGCCAACCCCGACGTTTCGCAACCACAAAAAAATCGGTGGTTTTTGATGAAAAATTACGGTTTTTTTGTGGTTTTTTTAATAGAAACTGACCGATTTTTAAATGGTTGCGAAACGTCGTGGTTGCGAAATGTCGGGCCCCTAACTTGCAAAGCCAAATAACAAATATTTATCGAAAAATTGAGATATCGGATCGGACAAGTTATTTCGGTGGTTTAGTAGCTTTGAGAGGTGGCCGGGTGGTTGTTGACTTTTGGATGTTTACTAAAAATTGAAAAAATGGTGGATATCGAGAGGTTTGGGGGTACTGTAGGGTTACTGTACTTTAAAAAAAAATTCAAAAAAAAAGTTAAAAATTCAATTTTTGAAAAAATAAAAAATAAAAAAATTCAATTTTCTAAATTTTTTTCAAAAATTCCAACAAAAAACCCAGAAATTTGTCTGAATTTTTGAAAAAATTTAAAATAAACAAAAACTAGCAAAAAATAATAAAATAAAAACCATCACAACCTATTTAGTTGGGAAAATTGTTTAAAAAATCAAAAAAAAAATTTCAAAAATTTCAACAACAAAAAAATTAAAAAATACCGCCGAAAAATTGATTTTTGCACTGGATTTTCGGGTTTTATCGATTTTTTCGCACAAGTGGAAAGTTTTCGTTCAAAATTTCAGCTATGTTTTGTGGAAACAGGTAAGATCTATCGAATGAGCACAAAAACTGCGAAAATGATGCAAAATTGGAGGAGGAGATACATTTTGAAGGAAAATTTCGAAAATTTGTTGGTAAATTCGGAAAAGTGGTCTAATAAACCGCGGAACTACAGGAAATTAGAAGAATGAATAGTTTTAGCTCAATCATGTATCGAATTTCAAGCTTTCAACTAGAGAAAAACGTAAAAAAATCGCTTGGGACTAAATTTAGCGAAAAAATAGCCCAAAAATCGAAAAAATGAGTTTTTCAAAGTAATCGTGTATATTTTCATCAGTTTTTGGCGTAACAATTGTCAACCTAGTTGAGAAAAATTTAAAAATCGGGAAAAATCCAGAAATCCAAATTTTCAAAATTATCACAATATTTTTTTTAATTTAAAAATTTAAAAATCGAAAGAAAAAAACTTGAAAAACTATTAAAATTGAGTTATACAAAATTCAAAAATTCAAAAATTCAAAAATTTCAAAGAAATTTTAAAAAAATTGAAAAAATCAAAAAAGAAAAATAAATTTTTAAAAATTCCAAAAAAAAAAACCTATTTTACAATCAATTTTTTTTAAATAAAACTAAAAAATTTCCTCCAAACTAGACTGCAATCCACTTTTTTTCCTTTTCCTTCCAATTCGACGCCCTTTTTATTGTCCCCGAAAAAAACCAATATCCAATGGAAAAATGGGTGTCTAGCCGATGGCAGAGACCCGTTTTGATCGCTGGTTTCATATCCATTTTTCCATTTTTACCATTTTTTATTATTATGTTTTTATTCTGCTCGCAATAGAATATATCCGTAACATTATCCTGCCATACATGAGGGAAAAAAATGGAAAAAATCGATAATCCATTCAAAAATCGTCATCATCAGTGTCGTTGGAATCCAGTTGTTGGGCCCTTCCACGACGACGTCCGCGCATCAGAATCTCCTCTTCCGAATCGGAATCTGAAAGAAACATGGGGATTTTTATGGGGAGGTGGAGGTGGAAATTCGAAAAATAAAAATTTAAATAATTCGGATTTTTTTTAGGATTTTTCAGATTAAAAATACCCTTTTTTTTTTATTTCAAAAAATTTTATGTGAGTATGAAAAAAACAGGGAATTTTTTGCACAACAATTCAATCAATATTTTGATTTAAAAAAATGGAACTTTTTTCATTTTTCCGAAATTTTTTTTATTTTCCACAAAAAATTAAAAAAATATTCTCCAAAAATGAAAAATAAATAATTTCGTGATTTTAAAAAATTGAAAAAATTAAATTTAAATTTTTTGAAGATTTTTGAAAATTGATTTAAAAAATTGAAAAAAAAAAAGTTTTAATTTTTTTAAATTTCAGATAATCATAGCTGAAAATTCGAAAATGTTATTATTCAGAAAAATTAAATTTTAAAAGTTTCTTGTCAGAATTTCGGAAATACCAGATGTGATTTTCAATTTTTTTTTTTTAAATTTCCAATTTAAATTTTTTTTCCTAATTTTTAGCAATTTTTGAATTTTTTTGAAATTAAAATCTTTTTGAGAATCAGATTCTTTTGAAACATTTTTTTTATTCAGTCAACGAATTGAAATAAATTTTTTTTATCTGATTTTCAATTTTCCAATATAATTTTCAAAAAACTCACCAAAAACCCGTCTCTCCTTCTTTTTGGGCGACAAGTCTTCCGAAGTCGCCGTCGATTTTGTCGGCGAATTCTCAGATTCAGATGACGTTTTTCCAAAGACTTCCCCATCATTCTCATCCTCCTCCTCCTCCTTACAATTATCATCAATAATCAGAAACTCGGCGATTTTCTCCCTTGTCAGTGGATATTCCAAGTTATGAACGCATTGAAAGAACCGAAATCCGTCAGTGTCCACCAACTGCCTCTTAAATTCCTCTGATTCCGAAGCATTCTTCAGCAGAAGACCTCCAACCCGATCCGCCTCCTCTGCCACGTCATCTGAGAATTCAGAAGCGCTGTGAAGCAGTGCGACAAGGTGCAGAAGGTCGTCTGGAGCTTCGCAAGTCGCCAGAATCCGCTCCAGAAGACGTTTATAAGCTGTTATCCAGATGACGCTCACGTACTCCAGGGCACGCGTTTCCAGGTCTGTTCCGCCTTCTGAAAATTCTGACAGGGGGATTTGGAATGGGAGAAAATCGATGTTTTGCTTGAAAATTGAGAAATCGGAACATTTCAACAGCAACAAAAAATTTCCAAAAAAATTGAATTTTTTTTTTAAAAATGGGAAAATTGGAAAGCAAAAATTCAGATTTAAAAAAAATTGCATGAAAATCGAAAATTTCAATCGAAAAAAATTCTGAAAAATTAATTTTTTTTTTAATTTTTCGATTTGTTTTTTTTGAAAATATGAAATTTTTTTTTTGAAAGAATTTGGTTTTTTTTCAAAAATTTTTATTTAATTTTTCAAATATTCGGAATTTTCCGAAAATTGGTTTTTTTGTTTGAAAATTGGAAAAATTAGCATTTTTTATATTTTTTATTTAATTTTTCGAATTTTCAGAATTTTTCGAAAATTATTTTTTTTTTTGAAAATTTCAAAATTGAGATTTTTGAAAAATAAGTTTTTTCTAGGTTTATTCAAATTATTTAATTTTATTCAAATTTTTTTTATTTTGCGAAAAAAAATTTAAATTTTTAAAAATTCCAAAAAATTCGAAAAAAATTTTCAAAGCTTTAATAAATCTGTAAAAATTTTTTAAAGAACATTTTCTTTTTATTTTTGACTAATGTTGACATTTAACTTGGATTTCCTGATAAAAAAAATAAAAATAAATAAAAACTTGGCATAAAAATGTTCTTTTTCACTATTTTTCCCTCTCAATGTTTTGAATTTAACAATAAAAATTCCCAAAGAAAAAAACAGAAGAAAAATTCCTCAAAAATCATCAAAATCTCTTACCCAAATTCTGATAAACCGACATCAGCGAGATGATCATTTCTTTGGAAGTCGCCGCTTGTTCTCCCAATTTTTCGAGCACTTGTTCGCTGTTTTCGATGGGAAGCAGCTGGAAAAATCGATAAAAATTTGATTTTTTTGTCTTTAATTTTTTGTTAAAACTTTGACTCTACTATATCTGCAAAATAAAAAATTAAAATTAAAAACTCACAAAATGAATTTTCGCCAGCGCCGATAGGAAGAGCTCATTGATCGGCATCGGTTTCGAGGAGTCTAGAATATTTTTCTTTAATTTTTAATTTTTTTTAAATTCCTATTTTTCAACCGTACCCCGATTCGCAAACTGTTTGAAAATTCCGTTCAAATTGCCGGTCGCCGAGCCGAATTCGAGGCTGGCGTGCAGAGCTCGAGTATGGTAATACACACTTTCCAGGTATTGGGCGCTGTAAAAAAAAATTATAATTTTTAGAAAATTCAGAAGGGTTACAACGACAGCAATAAAAGTGTAGCTGACGAATTTTACTAAATTTTGAAAAAAAAAATTAACTTCAAAAAAAAATCGAAGAAATCGTTAAAAATTCGAATTTTTTTTTTTAAATTTAATTTTTTTGAATAAACATTTTAATTCCTTTTTTTAAAAAAAACTACGGTGGAAATTGGATAATTTTAAATTTCTTTATCCGAGAAAAAAGCAGTTTTTGTCCAATTTTCAAAGGATTTTATTGATTTTTCAAGGGTTTCTCCAGTTTTTATTCAATTTTCCCGACAAAAAACCCACATTTAACGCCTCAACAGGTCCCATAACATTTCGAGTTTCAGCGATAGTGAGATAAAAAGTATACTCTTAAACTCTAAAAATCTCCACCTTTGCGCTGCCAAAATGCCCATCTGATTCCAGGCGGCGCCGTCGATCGGAGTGATTCGGATGGACGTCTGATAGTATTCACGGGCCAGTTGGATGTTGTTCTGGAATCAATTTCCGTTTTTTTCAAGTTTTTTCAATGCTTGTAAATGTCGCTAGATTCTCGCTCTTTCCCCGACATCAAAATTGTTTTTTCAGAATTTCAATTTTTTTTAATTTAAAAAAAAGCTCGACAAATTCAAAAATTTTTCAATAAAACCCGTTTTGATTTTAATAAAGTTCTCGCTGCTTTTATCATTTTTTAGGCAAAATTTTTTTTTTGAATTTCAATTTAAAAAAAAAATTTTAACATATAAAAAAATCCCAAATAATTGCCAATAGAGCGCACTGTTATAGCAATAAAATTTTAATTGTTTTTAGTAATTTCAAAATAACAATTTTCAAATTTCAAATTTTCCGAAAAAATTTCAATTTTTTTTTACAAATTTTAATTTTCAAGAAATCCCAAAAATTAACACTTTTGAAATAAAACTTAATTGGAATGAAAGTTTCCCCAACTTTTTTATCCCAATTAAATTTTCACACATTTTTATTGATTTTTATTGATTTTTAGGTAATTTTTGCAAAATTTTCTCCTTAATTTTCATCGATTTTTATCGAGTTTTTGCTAATTTTTCATTTTTTAAAAAAAAATCCAAATCCAAAAAAACATACCTTATACCGCATCAAATCGCCCATTCTCAGCATGAAATGTGCTCCGAACAGCTTGCTCTTCGTCCTACTCTTCACTTGTCGTCTCGTCTTTCCCGGCAGTGTCCATGTAAAATATTCGGGAACGCCCATTTCGGGAATCTCGTAATTCTCATGAATCAGAAGACACAGATCCGTCAAGAAACCGACGGCAAGATTCTGAACATTGACGTCGACGAGTCGATCGCCTTCCGATGCCTCGCGCATTCCGTTTATCAGGTTTTTCAGCTTGTTCCAGAACAAAATGTCCAGGCGTTTTTGCATGGATAACTCGAAATCCGAGAGGAATAGGTGCATTAGACGCTGGAAAATTGAAGGATTGATCTTGAATTTTTGAGATAAATTTTTGAAAGAAGCACTTTTCAGTTCAAATTCGAAAATTTGGAAAAAAGTTTTCAATTTCAAATTTTTTGTTTCGCAATATTTCTTTCTAAATTGGGAGAATTCTTGATTTTTGAACTGATTAAAAAAATTTCCGGAATTTTGCTAATTTTTAAATACATTTATTCATATACATTTTTTTTCAAATTGCGTAATTCAAAATTCGAAAAAAAATTTGAAAATTTTTTGTTGTTGATTTAATTTTTTCAAATTGACTTGATCTGAAAAATTACTTTTTTTAAATTCAATTTTATTTAAATAAATCAATTCTTTTTAAATAAATTAGAAAAAATATTGGAAAATTTTTCATGAAAAACCAATTTTTTGAACGCAACTTTTTGTAAATTTCAGAGAAAATGTTTAAATTTTTTTTCAAAAATTAGCATTCACACTGATTTCTTGGAAAAATAGAAAAAAAAACGAAGAAAATTGTTTTTTATTTAAAAATTAAAAAAATTGAAAAAAAATATAATTTTTTTTTAAAACTAATAGATTTTTTTGAATTTAATTTAAATTTTTATTTCAAGATTTAATTTTAAAATTGCCTTCCACAATTGAATTTTACATCAATTTTACTGGAAATTTTTAAAAAAAAAATTGAGAATTAAAAAAAACAGTATTTTTTGGAAAAATTCAGAAAATTAATTTTTTTTTTAAATTAATCAATTTTTTGAATCGAATCAAATTGTTTCATTTTAAGAAAAAAATTCAAAATTACTTTTCCAATCAAATTTTACACAGCTTTTTTTTAATTTTAAAAATAAAAAAAAAATTGTTGAAAAAAAAAATTCCAAATTTTTTTTTGCCCAATTCGATTTTTTAAAATTTTTATTTATTTATTTTTCTCAGATAAATCCCGAAAAAAAAAATCCCCCTCACCCTCAAATAATCCGGCGCTGCTTCATTGCCTTTCGCCACTTTTTTCAGTTCCAAATGGTGGAGTTCCCATTGATTTTCAGCACTTTCTGTGGTCATTTTGACTGGAAAATTTAGAAAAATTCAAAAATAATAAATAATAAAATTTCAGAGCTAAGTAGGTATATAAAATATTGATTTTACATCTAGAACTAAAAAATAACTTTTTAAAAAAATTTACAAAATTAAAAAAAAATTTTAAATCATCATCTTGATCTCTTCATTTCTCTTCAAATTTTCAGCATTATCGACATTTAAAAAATCAAGAAAAATCGAAAAAAATCGAGAGAAAAGCGGCGAAGGGAAGAAATCAATCGATAAATCGATAAATGGCTGGGGGAGAGAAAAAAAATCAGATTTTTTTGGTTTGATACCCGGAAAACAGGGGGAAAAATGGGAATGATACATTTCAATATATTCTGGCTCCAAGCGCGCGACGTTTCGCAACCTCTTGGGGTTGCGAAACGTCGCGGTCGGAGCCCGTCATCGGATCATCTCGAGGTTCGCAACAAAACAAAGCGAAACGAAAAAAATTCCAGAAAATTCCAGAAAAATCAATCGCCGAATCATCTCAATATAAAGTCTACAATTCTATACATACAGAAAAACTAGAGGAAGAGGAGGTGGGAGGCGGGAGATTTCGAATTTTCAAATTTTCGAACAATTTTTCCGAAGGGGGGGGGAGGGGAAATTTTGTATATAGGGTACACAGGATGGATGGATACGGTAGATGATGGGATAGAAGACGTGGAGAAGGAGGAGGAGAAGGTTTTGGAAAAGCTAGGTAGGTTTTTTGGAAAATGAGTTTCTTGAAATTTTGAAAAAAAAAATTGAAAAAAAAGTTTTTTTTTTGAAAATTAATTTTTTTTTCAATTCGGAATTTTTTTTTTTCGAAATTTCGTTTTTTGAAAAATAAAAATTCATGTTCAATTTTTCTGAATTTTGAAAATTCCTACATTTCTAAAAATCTTTGAAATAAAAAAAATCGTAAAAAATCAAAATTTCAAAAATAATTTATTTTTTTTCGGAAAATCCAAAATTTTAATTTTTTTCAAGTCCAAAACTTTCCTTTTTTCTTCAAAAATAGAAAGGAAAATTTCAAAAAATCGAAAAAAATATAAAATTGAAAAAAATTATTTCCAAAATTGAGCAATTTTCAATTTTTCAAAAATAAAATTTTAAATTCAAAACTTGCAATCTAAAAAAATTCAAAAATTCCAAAAAAAAAATGCAAACCATCCAATTCCTAAATTTTCAAAACCAAGGTTCAAATTTTTTCCAAAATTCCAAAAAGTCTCCAAAACCCTTACATCCTTCTGCTCCTCATCCTTCTCACATCAGCATCAGAAAAAAAATATCAAATCAATCAGTATCTGTACCGGTTCGGGGTTTCGAAATGAAAATTATCACAATTTCGAGGGGGCGATCGGAAGGGAAAAAAAAATCGATAATCAATACGATTTTTCCGGGAAAATGAGTCAGAAACAGTGTTTGGGTGGGTGTGGTTGGGTGAATACGGGGTGAATAATAATAATAATGCAATACAACAGGATTTAATAGGACGAGCGAGCGAAAAGTGTCGATTATCGATTGATTTTGGCGGGAAATCGATGAATTATCGATTTTCTAGAAGGAAATCGATAAAATTACCAATTTTCCGGTGAAAAATCGATAAAATCACCAATTTTTGACTTGAAATCGATAAATTATCGATTTTCTAGGAGGAAATCGATAAATGCTCAATTTTCCGGTGAAAAATCGATAAAATCACCAATTTTTGACTTGAAATTGATAAATTATCGATTTTCTAGGAGGAAATCGATAAAATCACCAATTTTTGACTTGAAATCGATAAATTATCGAGTTTCTGGTGAAAAATCAATGAAACATCAATTTTCTAGTGGAAAACCAATAAATTATCACATTTTTAGTTGAAAATCGATAAAATGACCAATTTTCTGGGGGAAAATCAAGAGATTATCGATTTTTCACTGGAAATCGCTAAAATTATCGATAAAATCATCGATTTTCTTTAAAAAATCAATAAATCAATCGATTTTTCATTGAAATTCGATAAATTGTCAAGTTTCTGGAGAAAAATCGATACATCATCAACTTTTCACTGAAAATCGATAAAACCTTTCGATTTGTAGTGAAAAATCAATGAATGATCGATTTTGCAGAGGAAATCGATAAATCTACCGAATTTTTCGTTGAAATTCGATAAATTCATCGATTTTCGGATGTAAAATCAATAAAACCATCGATTTTCACTAGAAATCGCTAAATTATCGATTTTCTTTGAAAAAATCAATAAATCTCCAACTTCCCTCTAGAAATCGATAACTAATCGATTCCCGCCAAAGAAAAAATCGATAATCCAACACGTTGACTGGGATTAGTAGAAATGTTGCGTGTTTCGACCGCAAATATCGATTTTTCCGGGTGGAGGGTTAGTTTCACAGGAAAACACGGCCGGAAAGAGGGAAAAACCGGAGAAAAACGAAGGGAAAAAAGGAGAAAAATCAAATCACAGGAAGAAGAAGAAGAACCCGATGTTCAGCAAGCAGCTCGAATCGAATCAAATCAAGCCATACACATTGTAGTAGGCCTTTTTGTTGGCCGCCGCAGCCGCAGCCGCACTTTGCGGTGTCTTGGCTGCCGACGGGGGAATATAAGTCGAGGATACCATGTGGCTGCGGATGACGGCGTCCATAACGGAATACTGCGAGTCGTAGTGCAGCACGTTTGGCGCTGACTGGGAACGGGTGAGTTTCGGCAGGATGATGCACCGCAGACGTTCGAGAACCTGCAGAAAGTTGGGTTTTTAATATTTTTTTTATGAGAAAGGGATTTTCAATTTTTTCAATTGTTCGGTTTTTTTTTGAAAAACAGGATTTAAAAAAATTTAATTTTCAAATCAAAAAAAAAATTAAAGTTTTTTGTTCAAGATCAGAAAATTGAATAAATAATAAATTAAAATAATTGGAAATTTTTAAAACTTCAAATTTGAAAAATTTAATAAAAATTGAAGAAAAAAATAAAAACTTGAAATTAATTTTTTTTTAAATTTTTTATGTAAAATTTCCAAAATTTCAGTTTTCGTAAAGTTTTCGAAATATAATTTTTTACTGAAAACTGAAAAAATTGAAAATTTTATAACTTTTCCTTAAATTTGAAATTTTTTTTTTTTTTTAATTTTTGGAAAATATTTTTTTTATAATTAAATTTTAATTATTAAAATAAAATTGCATAAACTTTAAAAATAAGAACAAATTAAATTTAGAAGTTTCTCTAATTTTGAATTTTTTAAAATTAGAAATCGAATTTTTGAATTTTAAATGTATAATCGTTAAAAAAAATTAATGAACAATTTTTTTTTAATTTAAAAATATTTTTTTTATTAAATTTTTTAATAAAAAATCTAATTAAAAATTATTTTAAAAAAATTGGAAAATATTCTGAAAATCGCAAAAAAGATCTATTCAAAATTTGCTGAGAAACTAGAAAATTCACAAAATTTTTTAAAATAATAATAAAATTTTTTTTATAAGTTAATTTTTTAAATACAAAATTCAACTTTTAAAAACGTTCAAACTAATTTTTTTTTTGTTAATTTTTTAAATTTTTAAACTAATTTTTTTCTCTTCTCAATTTTTCAGTAAAGTTTTCCCTATTTTTCCACCAATTTTTCAAGATTTCGCAAAAAATTCAAATCCCACCTCTCCAAAAACGGGTCTCTCGTCTCGGATGAACTTGATACAGTCGTCGTACAGCTTCATCATGCTCTTCGGCGTGTCGTGCCGTATCTTGGTCTTGTCGGGCCTCAAATATCCCCTGCCGACCATGAAAAGTATCTGATCGCGGTTGTTGATGTTCGAGTAGGGCAGGTGGCTGGACAGGATCTCGTACATGCATATTCCGAACGAGTAGACGTCGGATTGCGGCGTGTACGGGTTGTCGTCTTGCATTCGGATCACTTCGGGAGCCTGGAAAATGTGAGAATGAATGTAGGGGACTTGGGAAGTGGAATTTATTCAAATTCTATTTTGAAAACTCATTTTTTAATTTTTATTAATTTTACCTGATTTTTCTGTTACATTTTGAATTTTTTGAATTTTTTTCGTTCATTTTTTTTAAAAATTCGATTTTTTTTCTTTTTTTAAATAAAACTTTTCCGATTTAGCCTTATATTCAGATTTTTCAAATATCTGAATATTTTTCCTGTTGTTTCAATGTATTTTTTTCACCATAAATTCATTTTTTTGAAGTTTTTCTAAATTTTTAAAATTTTAAAAATGCAATTTCTGATTTTTTCACCAAAATTTCAGTTTATCGTGTCAGTCTTTAAAACAAATAATTTGGAAACTTTTAAAAAATCGTAAACCAGAGAAAAAATTAAATTTTCAAAAAACCGAAATTAAAGAAAATTAGATTTGAAAAAAAATTATTTTTTCAAAATTTTCAAATAATTTCGAAAATTCTCTCAATTTTACAATATTTTTCAGAAATTTTCTGTTTGTTTGAAATTTGGAAAATTTTAAAAATCTAAAAAAAATAAATCTAAAATCGGAAAAAAATTGAAATTTCCCAGAAAATTTTAAAAAAATATTTCGATTTGTTGAAAATTTTTTCCAATTTAAAAAATGCCACCCACCATCCACAAAATGCTTCCGGTCGGCTGTTGCTGCTGTTGGCCGCCGTTCACTGTCCATTTCGTTTTCACTGTCGCCAGTCCGAAATCGCCGATTTTCACTGTCGACATGTCGTCCATTAGGAAGATGTTGTTGGTTTTTAGGTCACTGGAAAAATGGGAAATTTAGATTTTAGATTTTTCCAATTTTTAAATAATTCGCTTTTAATTTTTTAATTCTCAAATTATTCAAAAATAATTTTTTTTTTAAATAAATTCACAAAAAGTTTAAAAAATTGAAAAAAAAAAGAAAATTGTCAAGAAAATTAGAATTAGAAATTTAAATTTTTTTACGTATTTAATTTCTTGAAGAAAACACCCACCGATGAATGATATTCTTCGAGTGCAAATAGTTCATTCCCAATGACACTTGCTTCAGAATGTCTATGATGGCGCACAGCTCGAACTCGACACGTGGCTCTGAAAATTTCTGATTGAAAAATATAGGGAAATGATTTTTTTCTGAAAATTAAAAATAAAAAAGAAATTTTAAATCAAAAATGGAATAGAAAACGAAATCTTAAATTCCAAAGAAAAAAAAAACATATTTTCCGATTTTTTGGAAAATTTTGGAAATTTTTTTTAAATTTAAAAACTTTAAAAAAAAAGAAGAAAAAAAGGAAAACTTGATTCAACAAAAAACAATTTTTTTTTTAGAAAATTCTAGATAAATATTATAAATTTTGGAAACTTTTTGAATTTCGAACGTTCAATTTTTTCGGTGATTTTCAATTAAATTCAATTTTTAAAAATTTCAATTTATAAAAAAAATTAAATAAAAATTTCAAATTTTTTAAAATTTTTCGAATTTTTTAAATTCACATTTTCGATTTTTAAGGTAATTTTTAATTTTCAAAAATATTAGAAAATGATTAAAAATAATAAAAAAACAAAAAATTTTATTTCAAAAAATGGGAAAAATAATTTTTTTTTAATTTAATTTTTAAATTTTTCCAGTTTTCCAAAAATTCAATTTGATCAATTTTTATTTCAATTTTCGAATAAAAATTATTTTTTTCCAATTTTCTCCAATTCTTTCAAAAATCGTACCTTGAACATGGATATGCCTATACAAACTGGATCCCTCGCACCATTGCGTGATAATCGCAATCTCCGGCTCACGGACCCATCCCATGAACAGCAGCACGTTCAAGTGTCTCGTCTTCTTCAGAACCGCCACCTCATTCTTGAAAGCGGCCATTTGAGAAGGCGTCGGATCGACGACGTTGAGCTTCTTTATGGCGACGACGCCGAAGAACTCGCCGCGGTATACGGTACCGAACGAGCCGGAACCCACTTTGTAGTGGATCTGAAAATGAGGGCGATTGGGAATATTATAAGATTCAACCGAAGTGGCGATGTCTGCATTTAGACCGTGTTTAGGTTCCCGCCACGATTTAGATTACGGTCACACTCGTTTTGGCTGTGCAAAACATTTTTATTGAATTTTTCGATGAAAAACCCGTTTTTCTTCGTATTTTGTCGGTTTTTTTTGTGCAAAAAGCTTTGAAAAAAGCAATTACATCGATTTCAATGCATTTTCCAGTTTATTTTCACTGATTTCTCTACTTTTTTGTCCTTTCCTGAAAAAAACGAGTTAAACCTACAAAAAAGGAGAGTAATCAATGCAAATAAACTGGAAAACATATATGCTTGCTTATCTCAAAGCTTTTTGCAAAAAAAACTGAAAAATCTTAAAGAAAAACGGTTTTTTCGTCGAAAAATTCAATAAAAATGCTTCGCACAGCCAAAGTGAGTGTTACCGTAATCTAAATCGTGGCGGGAACCTAAACACGGTCTAAATGCAGACATCGCCACTTTGTTTGAATCTCATAATAAGGAAAAATGAAAAAAAAAATTTTTTTCTTAATTTCGAGAGAATTTTTGAAAGAAATTTCGAATTTTCAAAAAATCCGATTTTTTTTGTTAATTTTTGAAAAAATTCAATTTAGACATATTTTCAAAATAATTCAAATTAAATTCAAAAACAAAATAAAATTTTAATATGAGCATTTCAAATATTTTGAAAAAAATGGAAAATTATAAATTCCCACTTTTCAAAATCATAAATAAGAAAAAAATAGTTTTTTACAAAAAAACAAATCAAATTTTAAAAATTAAATAACCAATTGTTTTTTTTTAGAATTTCCAAATTTCAATATTTAAAGCGAAACTTTCAGGCTTCTATCGATTTTTTAAAATTATTAAAAATTGCATTTTTTTTTTGAAAATTTTAAAAGTCATCAATTTCTATTTTTCAAAAATATAAATTTAAAAATAATTCAAGAAAATTTTTAAAAAAGTCAATTAAATTGATGAATTTCAGAAATTCAATTTTTCCCAATAATTTCAATACTTCAACCAAAATGATTTTTTTGAATTATAAAAAAAACTGAAAATTTTGAAAATCCTAAATTCCTATTTTTCGAAATTTAATTCAATTAAAGTGTAAAAATTAAAATTGAAAATTAAAACTAAATATTAAATTTTCATTTTTTCATTTTGTCACCAGTAAATTAATTAAAATGGAAAATTTAAAAAAAGAACAAGTTAATTTTAAAATTTAAAAAATGGAGTTTCCAATTTTCACAAAACAATTTCAATATTTCAAAATAAATTTTTTCAAATTTTCCAAATTTTTAGAAAATTTTTAAAATTCAATTTAAGTATTAAATTTCCAGTTTTTCCATTTTTAAATAAATTCAATATTTTTCCAAATTTCACAAAAATGCCACATACCATAAACTCGTTCGGCAATATTTCCCAGTCCTCATGGTGCGGTTTCTGGGGCGGTCGGGGTCTCTGAGCGTCGAGTCGCTCGCCTGGTGATCGGCTTCGATTGCGGAAGAATCCGGGGGAGATCTGAAACGTGGAGGGGTGATAGAAAGCACTGATAAGGGAATTATAAGGATTTAAAAGAAAATCCAAAAATCCTTCAAAATTTTTGCAATTTTTTCCTTTTTTTTTAATTTCAAAATTTAAATTTTTCCATAAAATTATTTTTTTTTTAAAATTAATTTTTCGTCGTTTTTTCCAAGGTTTCAACATAAATTTCAAAATTTTTCAAATTTCAATTTTTTTTTTTTTTTTCAAAATTTTCCTAATTTTCCAACAAAAACCGAACCTTTTGTGGTGGTGCAGACTGCGGCGGTGTCAGTGGCAGTGTGTGAAGATGGGCGGCGACTAGAGACGATGTCGTGGATCCGGACACGTTCGGACCCAGTGTTGATGGTCCGATTAGGCCGCCTGGCGGTGAGGAGCATGTGGATGACGGCGAGTTGGAGCCGATTGGAGTGCAATCGACTAGCGGGTGGAGACGGTTCATTCGGGCACCGGCGACTGCAAAATAATTACGAGTTTTTGGACGAAAAAATTGTGGTTTTTGAAATTCGAAACACTTTTTGAAATTTTAGAATAATTAGATCGAATAATTTGAAAAAAACTATTAATTTCGAATTGTAAGATCTAAATTTCAAAAATCAAAATTTTTAATGTCTTATTTGAAAATAAAAATTTTGAAAACTCAAAAATCAAAAAACCCTATTTTTCGAAGGAAAAATTCAAAAATTCAAAATTTTCCAAGCATTTTTTTTCGATTTTTGGGAATAAATAAATTTTTTAAAAAAAAATTTCAAAAATTTAAATTTTTAAAGTTAAATTTTGAAAACATTTAATATTTTTATTACTGGATTCATGAAAATAAAAATTCGTAAATGTGTCTTTCTGGCTTTTTTTTTGATGTTAGGGGAATTTAAAGAATAACTCAAAATTAAATTTTTCACATATTATACTTTTTGGAATTTTTTAAATTAATTAATGAATTAAATAAAAAATAGCACTTGAAAACATCAATTTCAAAAAACTTTTCGCAAAAAAAATATTT
>LR562837.1:0-16929 GCA_900536345.3 Caenorhabditis sp. 39 LS-2015
AGAGTAAGATATGCAGCGGTTTGGAATACGTTAGAGAGAGAAACTCGAAGTATTGCTACCTATAACGAGAAGTGCAAAGAATCCAACAACTCCTTCCTTCCCTTTGCAAATAACTATTTTAAGAAAATGATAACTTATTACGGGTAGTCAAGAATAAACCGAATCCAGCTGGAAACGGCGGCGATAGCCGCCGGAGCCACGCTGGTCATAAGTATTTGGCAATTAGTTATATAGAATCAGAATTTTTAAATAGATTCTAAAACAAAAAAAATAAAAAAATAGAATTTTTTTTTCCAACTTTCAAAAATTTCAAAAGTGCGTCCTAAAAATGGCTAAAATTGCGTCAACTTTCCGCTCGAAACTTGTCGGAAAATTTAATCAAACAACTCATTCAATTGAATCGAAACGTTTGTGCGGGAAAACACACGGAACCTGGTGGGAGGGAGAAGTGTGACTAATGACCATCTGGAAGAGGAGTTGGCGGCGGTTGGTTGGATGATGGGAAATTGAGGAAAAAGAGGAGAAGAATGGGAGGAGAAGGAGAGGAGGAGGAAAAAGTTTAATGAAAGCAACAATTCGCTGAAACTTTTTTCGTTTTGATGAAAAAATGAAAAAAAATTGCATTTGCAAAAAAAAAAATTTTTTGAATTTTTTTTTCCATTTTTTCCTTTCAAATTCAAGTGCAAAAGGTCATTTGAAGCACGCAAAAAAAAACCACCCCAAAAGATTCGAACCCCGGACCTGTTTCCCAATGGTCATGCGTGTTAGCCATTAGGCCACAGTGTCAATTTGCTAAAATTGCTGGGAATAGAGATTTTTCGATGGTTGTTGGACTGAAATACGGAGAAGTAATGGTTTTGTTAGTTTTCCAAAATCAAAATAATAAAAACCAAAAAATCGAAAAAGTTAGAAAAAAGTTTCAAAAAATGAAAAATTTCAATTTTTCAAATTTCCAATTTTCAAAACGCAGAAAGTTTTGCCTTGACAAAAAACATATTTCTTCAAAATTTCAGACTAATCGGACGATTATCCGCAGAGTTACACCATTTCAGTACGACGCTCCGAAATAACGGGGTAGATCAAATCTCGTTTTTTTGCTATTTTTAGCTGTTTTTGGGCTTCCTAGGGTAGTTTTTGACGGAGAACACGATTTTTGATGTGGTTTTTTGAAAAATTTGAAAAATTTCCTGGAATTGAATAAGTTATAATAATGCTCCAAAGTGACGGGTAGGTCAAAGTCTAAAATCGCTGGGGATAGAGATTTTTTGACCGTTGTTGGACTAAAATTTTGGGAATCTAGAGTTTCGTAAGTTTTCCAATGTTCAATCTCAAATTTTTTCAAAATTCAAAAGTTGCAGTCTTTCAAAAAAGTACATATCAATAGTGATCCTGAAGAACAAAAAACCGAAACATTTTTGAAAAAAAAGCGACGAGGAGGGATGAGAAGAAAATGGAACTTGGAGACATGAAAAAGTGGAGAAAACGGACGGGACACACGACGTACTTACTCAATTAAGTTTCGAGTCAGTCTATCTTCCCCCCCCCTTCTTCTCATCCCTCCGGAGCAGCAGCATCATTTCCATTTTTATTCGGACCCCTTTCGGACAATGTGACACAACTTCTAAAAGCGCAAGGACATATTCTATGCATCGCACATCGTCTGTGTTCATTTTCCCCTTCCTATAAGGCAAAACGAGGCGGAAAAGTTGGAGGGTGTCTGTCTGAAATTTGTGTTTTCCATTTTGGAAAGTGCACAGTTTCCAGTTTCCCTACCACTTTGTACCATGCAAAACAAATTTCAGGGCACACGGACTCGAACCCGGAAGCTTAGAATTCAAGAAAAATTTGTTATCCATTGGGCCACCAGATCACTTTTTCAATTTGCTAGAATTGCGGGGAATGGTCGGATTTTGATGGTTGTTGGACTAAAATGTAGAGAAACGCTGGTTTTGTAAGTTTCCTAATGTCAAAATCTTAAAAATCGGTCAGCTGAAAAAGTTAGTACGATGCTCCGAAATGACGGGTAGGTCAAATTGTAAAATCGCTGAGAATAGAGGTTTTTTGATGGTTGTTGGACGAAGATGTAGAACAACTATAGTTTTGTAAGTTTTTCAATGTTTAAACAATGAAAATCAGAAAAGTGAAAAAGTTACGTAGCTCCAAAAAAACTAAACTTTGAATTTTTTGAATTTTGATATTTTCAAAATGCAGAAAGTTTTGCCTTGACGAAAACTATACATCTCCAAAATTTCAATTCAACTGGATCATTTTCCGCCAAGTTACACCATTTCAGTACGATGCTCCAAAATAACGGGTAGGTCAAAAATGAAAATCACTGCAATTCACTCAATTTCCGGCTTGCTAGACTAATTTTTCATTCTCAATCCGAATTTTCACATCATTTTCCTGGAAAACTTTCGGGAAACTGGGGAAAATTGCCTTCAGACTGACTTTCTCGCGAAAAAGTTCAATTAAGGGGAAACGGGGGGAGGGGTGTCTGGGTTTGGAAAGAAGTTAATTGAATTTTAGGTAGGTAGGTAGGTTCATAAGGTGCAGGTTCAGCAGGTGAAGTTATGTCTTGTAGTTTTCACGAGAAAATGAAAAATTTCAAAAAATGTAAAAAAAAAAATTTCAAAAAAAAGTTTTTTTTCGAATTTTTTTGCTGAAAATTTGAAAATTTTCAAACTCAGAAATTTTTTGGTTTTTGAAACTTTTGTGAAAAAGTTTTGAAAGTCACCATAAAAACCAAAAAGTCCATGAAAAAAAGGGAGGGAAAAAATGGAATGGCCACTATCAGATGGACGAATTTTTTTTCAAAATTTTCCAATTTTTTTTCTTTTTTTCAAATTTTTTTCAACATTTTGCTATGGTTTAGGTTTGGTTTACAGAATGTTAATCTCTAGTTGAAAAAAATTCCAACAAGTTTCTAAAATAATTGTTTTTTTTTTCAAAAAAAATTAAAAAAAAAAATTTCAGATTTTTGACGTCCGAAGTTTTTTTTTTTTTTTTTGCTCGAAAACGGCGTTTTTTCCTTCCAGATGTTTTTGACGTGTATGTTTTTTTTGAAAGTGTAACCAAATTGACCTTTTGGACTCTGTCTACCACCCGCCAGACATTGCAATTGGCAGCGGGCAGAAGAATGGGCAGTTGGGCGTGAAAAAACATGAAAAACCTACTTTGAACTGGAATATTTTCAGTTTTTGTAGGTTTTCAATGAGTTTCAGAGAAGCAAAACATAATTTTAAGCAGGAGGAATCGAACCCCTGACCTATTTCCCAGTGGTACGCAGCGAAATCCACTAGGCTATCGGTGCGTTGAAAAAGGCTAAAATTGCTGGGAATTGAGCTTTTTTGATGGTTGTTGGACTAAAATTTCAAAAAACCATGGTTTTCAACTAGTTTTTAAGTGAAAAAATTAAAAACTGCCAAATTGAAAAAGTTAGAACAGTTATTTAATCCAAAGTATCGAAATTTTGCAAAATCACTCAAAATCGGCCGTTTTTGATGGTTTTTGGACTAAAATGTTGAAAATACCGGATTTCTTGTTGTTTTTCAAATAAAAATTCAAATTTTTTAAAAACTGGAGTTGCTACGATGCTCCGAAATTCCGATTTGATCAAAAACAAAAATTACTCAAAAATGACGGGTTTTCAGCTGTTTTTGCTCATTTTTGCTTATTTTTTAGTTTTTCTAGACAAGAAAATCTCAAATTTGACACCTAACCTGCTAATTGTCAATGACATCAGAATCTGGGAAAAATATAGGAAAATACGGAAAAAATTCGAAAATTTTCTCAAAAATTTCCACAAAAAATCCTCAAAAAAATTCTAAAATTTCAGGATCAACTAAGCTTTCAGATCTCATGATTTTCAACCCCTATAAATTTTGAAAATCCCACGGAAAGGTCAAAAAATCGAAAAGTGCAAGTTTTCGAAAAAAATTTTCCATGAGAAGTTGAGAACCTAGCTCAACTCAAAAATCCGAAAAAATCAGTGAGAGACGCAGAGAAAAAGAGAAAAAAGATCATTAAAAAGTCCCATGGAAGTGTAGTTTTAGTCGAGGACAATGTCATCTCACTTCACTTTTTATGAGATTCGATGGGGTTTTTGAGCTTGGATTTAAGCAGTGGACAGGGGAACACTGGGACGAGAACTTGTCCCCTTTTCCAGTGGGACATGATTTTTTCTGATGAGTTGATAAGTTTGATAAGTCTATAACTTCAAATGTTACGGGGCAAATGCAAATACCCAACCTTAAAACAAAGCGACACTCCAAAATCGCACAATAACGGAAACTTTGAGCTAAAACTTTGGTACACCCATGGTACCGTCTATTTTGACATATATCTCAAAAGCCATGAAAGATATCAAAAAATTGTCAACTACAAATTTACGTGAAATATCAAGGGCTACAACTTCCCAGTTAATTATTTTTTGATACCTCTTACCGTTACCGAGATAAATGTCAAAATACATCCATCCCTATATAAAATCTAGAATTTCCGTGGGAATTTCGGTGAAGATCGGACCCAAAAATGAGATAGATCCATGACCTTTTTTCAATGTCTAGTCTGGCTCTGAGATTCCAAAAAAAAAAGCAAAATCCGCCATCATTTTCTCATTATTTTTACGTTTTTTGGGAGGAACGACACGACGAGGCGGGGGGTTATTGAGACGACTGCTTTGGTTTTGGAAAATGAGAAATCTTCTATATCTATATAAATATTTTTCAGCTCACAATGAGTATCCAAAAAAGTAAAAAAAAAATCTGGAAGTGGACACGAAAAAACAACTTATTTTGGTGAAAATCTAGTTGAAAATGACAAAAATTGGGAAAAATCGTTATAACTTTTTGATTTTTCAAGATTTTGAATTTTTCACAATGAGAACAATAAAAACTTATAAATTCCAAACATCTTAGTCCAAAAACCATCAAAAAATCTTGATTTTGACAGATTTTCCATTTTGACCAATTTCGCCCGTTATTTCGTGGCATTGTATCAGTAACTTTTTCAGTTTTTATAGAATCTTAATTTTTCTTTGAAAAAACTTATAAAACCTTGAGTTCCAAAAATTTTAGTCCAAAAACCATCAAAAAAGGTGGAGTTTCAGCGGTTTTGCAATTTAACCTGACCTACACGTTATTTTGGATTTTTTAACTGTTCTAACTTTTTCAATTTTGCCATTTTTGAGTTTTTTACAGTGCAAACAGTGCAAAACCATAGTTTTCTAAAATTTTAGTCCAACAACCATCAAAAACGGTCAATTTTGACCAATTTTAGCTTATCTCGCTGCAGCGATGGCCTAGTGGATTTCGCTGCGTACTCCGGGGAAATAGGTCAAGGGTTCGAGTCCTGCTGCTAAGAATTATCTTTTGCATGGTGGGAAGTGTCGAAAGACACTTTGAAAGTCTATGAGAACTTTCTGGAACATGGAAATTTGGGACTTTGGAAAAAAATCGACCTTACGAAAGCCAAAAATTGACTAGGAAACGGCGGAAAAAGGGGAGAGGGGAAGGGAAAGAGGAATGGAAAAGACCAATTGGTTCTGGTTTCAACATGAAGTTTGTGTGATGATGATGATGATGGGATCCCCATAAAATTGATGCAATTTGCAGGAAACAGACAGCAAGAAGAGTGACAATTGTCACCTCGCTCGGTTCTCGAAAATCTCCGAGAGATCTCAGCAAAAACTAAGGGGGGAATGGATGAATGAATGAATGAGTGAGAAAAATGGAGAAAGAAAGAGAGAGAAAATTGAATAAAATAAGTGAGATAATGAAAGGAAAACTGGACGACGGACGGATACACACAATGTCCAGTGACCAAACGGCTCATTATCACACTTTCAAGTGACCAATAAATAGATGTATTCGTAGGGAGAAGACAAGTGTTTTTTTGTTTTCTTACAACTAGATGGGTGTACTAATTCAATAAAAATTGAAAAAAAAAATTGAAAAAAATTTTTTTTTTTTTGGTTGAAATTTTTTTTCTCAAACTTTTTTTGTTCAAACTCTTTCGTTTTTTTCTGAATATTGCGTTTTTGACTATTCAGACTATGCAAAACAAAATTCAAAATAGCAAGACTCAAACCCCGGACCTTCCCCTCATAGCCATCAATGTTACCCATTCAGCCACTCGAAACCCATGCAAATTTGCTAAAATCGCCGGGAATTGAGTGTTTTTGACGCTTGTTGGACTAAAATGGTTGGAAACTGGGGTTTTGATAGGTTTTCAATGTCAAAACATTAAATTTGAATCAAATTGCAATGGGGAGAAAATTTGAGAATTTGTGATTTTTTTGACATTTTTTTCTCAAAACAGATTTTCAGACTTGAAATCTTTGATATTCCCATGTTTGTAGGACATTTTAGCTATACAAAAAACAATTCAAATTTTCAAGACTCGCACCCCGAACCTGTTCCTCTCAGCCATCAGTGTTACCCACTAGGTTATCCACCCTCCATGTGAATTTGCTAAAATCGGCGGGAGACAAGCTTTTTTGACGGTTGTTGGACTAAAATTTCAGAAAACCATATGTATCTACTGTTTTCATTGAACGAAATTTGAAAATCGCTAAATTAAAAAAGTTAGTACGATGCTCCAAAATAACGTTATGGTCAAGTTGTAAAATCGCCGGGAATCAAGCTTTTTCGATGCTTGTTAGACTAAAATGCTCAGAAACTGTGGTTTTGCAAGTTTCCCCTAAGAAAAAATGCAGAATTGTGGAAACTCAAAAAGTTACAAAACTCTGAAAATTTCGAGTTGCACAAAAAGGAATTTTTTTTTTTTTTTGATTTTTCAGATATAAAATTTTCAATTTTTGGTGGAAAAATCAAGATAAGAAGAGGGTGTGTGCGTGTGCAAAGCTCACCCGGAAAGAATCTCGAGAAGAAGGAGAAGCTGGTGGAGGAAAGATGGGGGAAGGGGAAGGGGGGGGGTATCAGATTTCGATACTTTTCGCGGCCCTTATGAGGTTTGGCGCCGAGGGTTTTGGGGTGCCATGTCCAGTATCAAAAATATGAATCTTTGCGGGTTTTTAACCTGGAAAATTGGCCAAAAATACCCAAGAATCGCCAAGAGCTGGTTTTTGATATTCTCCGCGTCCCGTCATAATTTAATCAGTTTTCTATATCTCTGGGTCCAATTTTGCGGGGTAAAAGAGGAGTTTAATCTGGCATACATATCAAATCAAATCACCTTAAAAAAGAAATGCTCATATGGAAAAATATAGGAAAATTGAGTTGGTTTTGATCTAGGCAACTTTGACCTGATTCCAATCAAATTTGCACCTGTTTAGACGGGTTTTTTTGGGTCTTGACACGATTTGGACATGATTTTAAAATCAAGAACTAACCTAGATGAGATGAAGAGTTGGTGGACATTTTCTCGAGATCTCGACGGCTTTGGTTGATCGCAATGTGGAATGTATCCTGGAATGATGAAAAATGCGTTTTGGCGTTATATAATTTTACATATATCTTAATAACCGTAAGGGATATCAAGAAATTGTCAACTGAGAAGTTGTAGCCCTTAAAATTTTGTGTATTTTTGTAGTTGACCACTTTTTGATATCTCATACCGTTACGGAGATATACTAGTGGGAAATTGACATGGTGCATAGACATGGTGCACCCACAACAAAAATGTAGACCAAACTACAAAGATTGTATCTCTGTAACGGTGAGAGATGTCAAAAAACTGTCAATTATAAAAATACGTAAAACATTAAGGGCTACAATTTTATAGTTGACAACTTTTTGATATCTCGTACGGTTATTGAGATACGCAACAAAATAAATGACACATAGTGCATAAAATGTTGGTCACCACTGTTGAAGATGAAAGATGGCGATTTTTGAAAATCTGTCATGCAAAACCCAAATTTCGTGTTATTTTAATGTTGGAAACATGCCAAAAGTGCAAAACAAACACAAAACCCATCTTAAATTGGCTTTTTGCCATCGTTTTCAGGAGAAATGAATGGTTGAAGAGCAGCCGACAACACGAAGATACCCGTGCTCGAGTACACTGGGTACACAAAGAATTTGGACGTTTTCTGGGTGGAATTTGAATAGCACGTTTGGATTTTGGTGGAATATTGATAAATGGTGGAGTTTACCGATCTGTGTGTATAGTTAGTTATAGATATGCCCTAGGTTACTTTATTTTGACCTTTATCTCAGTAATGGTAAGAGATATTAGAAATTTGTCAACTACAAAAATATGCAAAATGTCAAGGGCTATAATTGTCTAGTTGACAGTTTTTTGATATCTCTTACCATTGCCAAGATTGATGCAAATATCATGCCGACCTAGAGAATATCAGCTGTAACTAGTAGTATTCCGGAACATTTCGTATTACGTTGTCAAAATCTCGAAAATTTTAGGTAAAATTATTAGAAAACTATAAAACCAACGGTTTTTGGTAATCTTAGTCCAAAAACCGTCGAGAAAGCTCTATTCCCAGCGATTTTACAATTAGACCAACTCGCTGTTGTCGGAGTGTGCCAACTTTTTGTTCTAACTTTTTACTTTTCAAATTTTCAAATTTTTCACTATGAAGAAAATAAAAACCCATAGTTTCACTGCATTTTAGTCCAACAACGATCAAAATCGCTCAAGTTAGAGCAATTTTAGCTAATTTCAATGTAGTGATGGCCTAGTGGATTTGGCTGCGTACCACTGGGATATATGGGTTGGGGGTTCGATTCCTGCTGCTCGGAAATATGTTTTGCTAGTTTGAAAGGTCCCAAAAACAGATAAAAACGGGGAAAATTCCAGTTCAAAGTAGGTTTTTCAAGTTTTTTCAACAAATTTTTCTCATTCTTCTGCCCAGGGTCAATTCCAATCTCTAGCAGAGTCCAAAAGATAAATATGGTTACACTTTTGAGAAAAGGGGGTCAAGACGTGCACCATATCGGTCCCCAGTTTCCCAATGCTCAGCCGTCTCAAAAGTTTCAAGTTCGACCAATTCCGATCCAATTCGCTGTCTGATGTGTGATGCTCCGTGCCAAATGTCATCTGGATTGGCGTCGTGTGTCATTTTGCAAATTCCCCCATCTTCTTCTTCTTCTTCCAACCCACAAATTAGTATTCTTCATCAGGTTTTCCCCCCTCATCTGCGCCCCCTTCCGAGATATATGTACAAATAGAAGAAGACCAACGTGGGCCTTCAATTCGAATTGATGATACCCTCAATACCACTATACTTTACTTTTTCTCCTTTTAGTGGCAAATTGGTTTTTTCTTTTTCTTTTCCTAGTTTTCGATTACTTTTCTCACCAATTCTGTGTTGTTGGTTTTTGCTTCCTGGGCAAGGCAAAGGTCACGGGGAAGGGGTGTACTTCTGAGGGTAGGAGTGGGCGGAGGAGGAGGAGGACTATGAAGATATGTATTTTCATAAATTTTAAAGCCATCCAGTTGATGGCAGATTGTCAGTCTGTTCTTTGAGAACAGAACATTTTCTCATTCATAAGTGTTACTTTTGGTACGAATGAATGTTCAGCGCAAGTCAAGTTCAGCAACTTTTTCTACCCCCTCCCGTTTTTGGTCGCCTAGAATCGCTGAAAAAGCAGTTTTTTTGACGCTTGTTGGACTAAAATTTTGAGAATACATGATTTTGGAGTTGTTTTAAAGTTGAGATTTTGAAAAGTGTGAAATTTGAAAAAGTTGGTACACTTAGATGATCCGAAATAACAGGTAGCATGAATCAAACTCTAAAATCTCTAGGAATTGAGCCTTCTTGATGTTTGTTGGACTAAAATTTTGAAAGTACATGATTTTGCAGTTTTTTCAAAATTGAAACTGTTGAAAATCGAAAATTGAAAAGGTTAGAGCAACACTTCGAAACAACGGGTAGGTTAGACTCTAAAATCCGTGAGAATTGAGCTTTTTTTGACGCTTATTAGCTTAAATTTTTCCAAATTTTCCTGTTTTGAGTAATGTCCAACGCAAACCACCTTCCTGACTAATCTAAACCTTGCCTATGCCTGACTTAGCGAACACCTTCTGACTGAAAGCTGAAATAGCCTTGGACATGACTAACGATGCATGAAAAAGCGTAAGCTGTGCCTTGTTCAGACCTGACTCAGTCCTTATCTACCGTGGAATTGGAGGGGAATCAGAACCATGTCTAGGTCCTTGCAGTCCGTGCCTCTTCCTTATCAAGCCTGGGCGAATAGGTATCGCAAGTTTTCTATCTAGAGGTTGACGCAACAGCGGTTTTCAGGTTTTCACGACTATAACGGGTAGATCAATGAAAACTGAAAACCTCCTGTATAGGTAAAGTCACTAAATTCCCAAAAACTTCCCCAGATCTGATTCATCTCCAGTCCTTACTTCTATTCTTAGCAGAAACTAGACTGGATTCTCGCTATCACTATCATTATCATTATAGCTATGCTCCTAGTTCCTCCGAAGCCCTACTTTCCTCCCAAAATGTTTCGTTTCTAGGAGGGGGGGAGGTAGGTGACGTTCTAGTTATGCTATTTATCCAAATGGGATGACACATTTTCCCTATTTTCCTCCAGATTCCCAGTCTCAAATATCCAAAAATAGTGTCAGAGGAGCGGTGTCAAGTTACCATTTGCCTGCACGGCTTCCTGATTCCACTAGTCTTTCTGGGGGGTTGATTCAGAATTCACTTTAACCATGATGTGACGACGTCAGGGTTCTGAATTCCGAATTCTCAGTTCACTACACACTACAAGTTTGATTTGTCATTCTCCCTTTGTCTTCCGGCTTTTATGCACCATGTACATAGTTGCCATTGAAATCGAAAACTAGAACTCGAAAGCTATTGTTTGTATGGAAAACAATGGAAAGTTCAAGTTTTTCATTCTTATGGGATCTTTGAAAAAATAAATAGAACTGAAGGATTTTGAGCAGTTTTGAGCAGAGATCTACGTTTTCTATGCCCTATTTCAAAATGTTTTCGAAACAATGCTCCAACTTTTTCAGTTTTTTAATTTTTGGTATTATAACTATGGAAAACATACAAAACCACAGTTTTTTAACGTTTTAGTCCAAAAACCACCGGAAAAGCTCGATTCTCGGTGACTTTACAATTTGACCTAGGCGTTAATTCGGTGCATCGTAGTAAACTTGTTTTTTGCGATTCCCAGACGGTTTTTGGGTTTGAAACTGTTGAAAATTGTTACAAAATTGCCTGTTTTAACAATTTAAGCTGGAAGTATTCAAAAATTCAATTATTTGTGAAAGTTTGCTGATCTACCGCTATTTCGGTCACTTATGCCCTTGGCGTCATGTATTTTGTTCTATATCTCTGAAACGGTAAGAGATATCAAAAAGTTGTCAACTAAAAAATGATAGCCCTTGATGTTTTGCGTATTTTTGTAGTTTACCGTTTTTTGATATCTTTCACCGTTGCAGAGATACACCGTCAATTTGGTGGGTGTACATTTATCGACAGGACTATGCACCATGTCAAGTTCTTACTAGTATATCTCCGTAACGGTAAGAGATATCGAAAAATGGTCAATTACAAAAATGTGCAAAATTTTAAGAGCTACAACTTTTTAGTTGACAATTTTTTGATACCTTTCACGGTTACAGAGATATACGCAAAAATACATAAGGCATAGTGTACAAAACAGCCCTAATGGTCATTAAAAGCTGATATCTGATGTATCCGCAAAAATTTCTGATTTTTTGCAATTTTCCTTGATTTTTCGGTCCCAATTGTCTCCAATTTCCTTCCACCCACATGACTGCCCCCGAATAACAATGTGATGATCTCGTGTCAAAATCGCATCAGAAATTTATGAAATTCGGCTGCTGCTGGAGGAAAAAAAAATTGAAAAGAACAAAAAAAAATTATGATGCTAATTTGTGTGATGGTTAGTGTTGGAATAAGGTGGACAACCAGGAAATGAGAAAAAAAAAATTCCAATTTAGAAAAAAAAAAAATTTAATTTTTAACAAAATTTCCCAATTCAGCCCATATTTTCCTCTAAAAATCTTCAAATTTTAACCAATTTTTGTTTTTAAAACATTGGAAAAAAATTTGGGAAACGACAAATCTCTAGGCTCCGCCCCTTCTAAGCCCCGCCCACTTTGGCTTCATTTTTCATGTCATGCTCATCTTTTTCCGGACTTTTCCGGACTTTTCCCGACTTTTCCAAGGAATCCAAAAGCCAATACTATACTATTCTGAATCTCAGAATCCCTGAATTCCAGATGACGCTAACGTGTTACGTCTTCTTCGATCCCCCTCCCCCTCCCTGCCCTGACCCGTGATAAGTCGTCAATCTTCCCGTCTTCCGACCCCCCCCCCACCTAATCCGACCATTTCTCAATCAGAATCGAATCTATCTCTCTGCTCTGTTGACGTCATCATCAGAAGACAGATGTAGAAGACGATGACAATCCCACTTGAGCCTTCAACTCCTCTACTCCCTTCCCCCCACCGCTTCCTTCCTTCCTTCAAGGAGGGGAGGGGGAGGACTCGATCTATTTACTTTACTCTTTTTCGAAAAGACACATACATACTCTTCCAATTTTTGAGAAAAAAAAAACCAAAAAATCACGTCTTCTAGGAGATGATGTCCCTACGTTTGCTACTCGCCGTGCTCTTGGTCTTCACCGCCATTCAACTGACCGTCCAGTTTTCGATGGATAAGAGAGGTAAGCGAGAATGGAAAATTGCTGGGAATAGAGGTTTTGAGATGCTTGTTGGACTAGAAAACTCAAAAACAAGAAGTTTATATGTTTTTCAGTGTCAAAATGTTATTAGTAACTGAGATGAAAAAGTTAGAGCGATGCTCCAAACTAACGGATAGGTAAAGTTGGAAAATCATTGGGAATCAAGCTTTTCTGATTCTTGTTGGACTGGAAAACTCAAAAACTGTAGTTTATATGGTATTTTGAAATCAAACCATCAATAGTAACGAAACTAGAAAAGTTAGTACGATGCTCCGAAATAACGGATAGGTCAAGTTGGAAAATCATTTGAAAGCGAGGTTTTGAGATGCTTGTTAGATTGAAAAATTGTAGCCCTTAATATTTTCCGTTTTTTTGTAGTTTACCGTTTTTTGATACCTCCTATCGTTACGAAGATATAACTAGTGGGAACTTGACATGGTACATACATAGCAGCGCCCTCGCGATGTACACTAAACTACCAAGAGCGTATCTCTGCAACGGTACGAGATATCAAAAAACAGTCAACTACAAAAATACGCAAAACATCAAGGACTATAATTATTCAGTTGACCAATTTTCGATATCTCATACCGTTGCAGAGATATAACACAAAATACATGACGCCAAGGGCATTGATGCTCCGAAATAGCGGTAGATCAGCAAATTTTCACAAATAACTCAATTTTTCAATGTTTTTAACTTTAACTGTTAATACAAGTTGTTTTGCAAAAATTTTAACAGTTGCGTACCCAAAAATCACTGGGGAATCTCGAAAAATAAGTTTACTACGATGCTCCGAAAAAACGCATAGGTCAAATTGTAAAATCACCGAGAATCGAGCTTTTCAGGTGGTTGTTGGACTAAAATGTTAAAAAACTAAAAGTTCATGTGTTTTTTAGTATCAAAACATTAATAGTAACAAAACTGGAAAAGCTAGTACCATGTTAAAAAAAACGCTTATTAAATAAATAGCTCATTTTGGCTCAAAATCTCTCAAATTTTCACATTTTTTTACTGCTTTAGTCAGTTTTCAACAATAACAACCACATTTACACCACCACTACTTCAACTATCCTCTCCGATTCCAAATTTCATTTGTCAATTTCCATTTCCAGGAGCCGCGTGGTTCCTTCGTCCCAACTGGAAGCCGCCAACAAAGCGATTCTTCTACCCGGATGTTCCATCGGGAGCCGTCGCCATTTCGCCGAATGATTTCGATCAATATATCATTTATTGATTGATTTTTGATTTTCAAGTCAATTCCCAAAATTTCCGAAATTTCCAAACCCCCGGAAAAGACGTTGACGTTCCTCTTTATTGCGAAATCGAAATAAACCAATTTTATGTTGACAAACTCCAAAAAACGTTCACAATTTCTGCGCCGGCGTCAAAAACGGCTCCAACGCAGCCAATGCCCACTGAATATTCTCGGCAAACGCGTCAATGTTGGATCGTGACGAGACCCAGTCGGAAACGGCTACGGAGATTCTGAGGATGGACAACTTTGAGAGCGGATAACTTGCGAGTGCCAGGGTTTGGTGAGTGGTGATCAATTACAAAGTTATAGATTGTAAAGGGATAAGTGTTTTTGTAGTTGATAAGTTTTTTGTATCTCTTATGGTTCTCGAGGTATGATGAGAATAAGAATAGTGAACTAAACTTAGAGAACACGGGGGGGGGTATATGTGCCTGACTAAAACCCCGTTATCTCAAAAACCACACTTGCTATCAAAAAGTTGTCAACTGCAAACTTACTCCTTACAACTAGATGTACATTTTTGCAATTGACAACGTTTCCCTATCTCTGCTAGTTTCCCTGATAAACCCCGACCAACCTTGTCTTCCCAATTCGATAGAAGCATCCATAGCCATCGGGTCTCATTGCGGCAACATATCCGAATGTTCCAGCGTGGTTGCCTTCCATGTAGCCGATGAAACTAAAAATTATCATTATAAAGCCTATTTGCAAGGCAAAAGCCCGAGTACCTCGTGGACAGCAAAAAGTTGCCGTCTCCCCCGGTCCGCTTCCATGTGGAGTCCCTTAGGAATTCAGGAACCGCCCGTTTCGGACCACATCCTTTGTTCATAATGGCCAATGTCTGTTTGAGGCCGAAGAGATGACGGTCGACACCTCGTCCATCCATACAATCCGCCATAAACTGATTGTGGGCGTGGATCGCCGAGTCGAACAGTTTTTTGAGGTCCTCTTTGTCGGGCTGAAAATCGGGGGAATGGTTGGAGATGGGGGATGGGTTATAACTGATGATTTGTGGGAATTTTTCGTTTTGTAGTTGGTGACATTTTGATAGTTGTTATGGTTCTTGAGATATAGCCGGTTTACTAGAGGTTAATTAGAAAATTGTGCAAAATCTGCATAAGAGATTGAAACTGCCATATCTCCAAAACCAAAACCGCTATGCAAAACTTGTCAACTACAAAAATACAGGTTACATCCTCCCAATGACTTTTGCAGTTGACCGCATCCTTCTCCCTTCCTCGGTTCCCAAGATACCGCGCTTACCGTGCCGTTCCCCTCCAACAGCGCCTTGGCGAACCGCACAAATTGCTGTGTGCATCCCCGAACCGTCTCCGTTCGTCCATGGAAGAACTTTCTCGTCGACGCCGTCTCGTAAATCGGCGCAAAATTGCCGTGGGTCTTTAGGAAAGCCAGCTGGAGCGCCAACTGGACTACCGTATCCGTGTAGACTTTGGCGGTCCGACAGACATCATTACCATAGCCATGGAAGTGCACGCCACGGGCGCGGTAGAGTTGCTTCTACAAGGTTCTCACGTTATGGTACTTGGATTAAGAAGAACTAACACTTTGATAAAACGCCACATCGGCTTGGGAAATGGCGTGGCGGAGCGCTTCATTCAGTTCGAAGATCATTCTGGTTGGAAACTCAAAGTTGGAATCACTGGCGGTTTTGGCAGGGTGCCAGAGTTGTTTTCGGACTCGGGAAGCCACGTGGTCGCTGACTTGGAGGAGCACGATGGCGTCCACGTTGGAGTGCTGAAAATTGGGCGGAAATTGGGTTGAAAACTGAAAACAGAAAAATCTCCCCTCCCCAAAACTCACATCTCCCTGCACCATAACCTGAGCATCGTCGTACACCGTAATGCTAACGGACTTGTCCTGCCAGACGAACCAACTCTCGTCTTGAAGAGCATTCGTCAGCAACTGCAATTTTCCAAAATTGCATAAACCGCCCGACTCAAACCAACCGTCTGCTCATCCCTTCCCGCCGCTTTCGGCACCAGCGACATGAACACAATGCACTTCTCGATAGCCCACATGTTCTCCAGGTTCTGATCACTGACACGCAGCAGGTCGTCGCGATTCTGAAGGTCATCGTATGAATTTAATTGGGATTTGGCTCGGGTTATTATGTACAGTGGCCCAGAGGTCGCGATGGGTGGTCGTCAGTTTGGAGACGCATTGGGCCGATTCGTCTGAAGAGTTTTGCTTGATGAAGTTGAGCATCTGAAGAGAAATGGTAAAGTCGGAAGCGGAGAGTCAGGGCTGGCCTAGATCAGCCTAAATTAGCCTAGATTGGTCTAAATCGAATGAGATGATCACTTATTGGTCTAGATGAGCCAAAACTGACCCAGATTGGTTCATATCAGAAAAAATTGATCTGGATTCGTGTAAATCGACGTAGATTAGACTTGGTTGGTTGGCTTCGATTCTTTCAAATTGGCCCTTATTTGCTCAGGTTCAGTAGACCCATATCAATTAAAACTAAAAAAAAAACCTAGTTCTGCCTCGCTTGGATTATGTGCTTTTAGTTAAGCTCATATCGACCTAGATCAACCCAAATTTGGTAAGCCTAAGCCTAATTCAGCCCCGATCGTTCTATCATAGCCTAAATTAGCGTAGATCAGCCCACGTTGGCTTATATGCTTTTGGTTAGGCCTACATTGGCCTAAATTGGCCTGAATCAACCTAAATCAGCCTAGATTGGTCTAAATCAACCTAGATCCGCCTCAATTGGATTACACGCTTTCAGTTAAGTTCGTATCGATCTAGATCGACTCAAATTTGTAAAGATAAGCTTAAATTGTATAGACTGGCCCAGATTCTTTCAGATTTGCTCAAATAAGCCTAAATCGGCCGTGATTAGTCTAGAGTAGCCTAGATTGACCTATATACCGCCCATATAACATACATTGTAAAGTTCATCGGGTGTCTTGATAGTGTCATCGTCCTCATTGACCACGTTCACCTTCCAGAAGCATCCATTGCAACAAATGATCACATGAGTC
>LR562847.1:5217-22933 GCA_900536345.3 Caenorhabditis sp. 39 LS-2015
CACCTTGTTCAACTTCTCCCAAATTCTCTTCTCGTTCGCCTCCATCTTCTGTTCGTTCAAATGCTTCAACTGACACGACGTCTTCATGCTGTCCGAAGCCGCCTTCCTCCGTGAAAGTGCCTCTTTCAGGTCCTGCTCGACCAGTCGTTTCGCATCGCTCAGTCCGTCCAGTTTTTGATGATAATCGTCGAGTTCCAGGCCGAGTTTGTTGGATTTGTGTTTGATGACACTTTCGATGAACGCCGAGACGGCCATTTCGCGCGTTTTTTTCTTGAGTTGTTCCTGGAAAATAACAATTGTAAGGGGAATTGATATTGATAGTGCGACATTTCGCAACCGGTAAATTCAAAGTTTGCGAAATGTCGTAGATTCAAAATTGCATATTTTTGTAAATTTCGGTTTTTTCGTGGTTTCAAAATTTCATAATTTTGGTTGAGAAACGTCGCGGTTGCGAAATGTCGAAAATATAAAAAATCAGGTTGCGAAATGTCGTTGTTTCAGAATTTCCCTGATTTCGAGAATTTTTGGTTTCGAATTGTCGTGGTTTCAAAACTTTATAAGTTTGGTTGCGAAATGTTGCGATTTCAAAATTTCGAAAATTCCGGTTGCGATATAACGTAGTTTCAAAACTTATGGTTGCGAAATGTCGTAGTATCGAAAAATTCGGTTGCGAAACGTCGCAGTTTCGAAATTTCAAAATTATTGGTTACGAAATGTCGCATTTTGAAAAATCCCGGTTGCGAAATGTCGGGCTTTCAAATGTTTTAGTTGCAAAACGTCGCTGTTTCAAAACTGCATCATTTTTTGAAATCTCTGGTTGCGAAACGTCGCAGCGTCAAAATTTCCCTCAAAAACCCAGAAATCTCCGTTTCCCCCGTCGCTAACCTGCATAAAAACGCACTCCTTGACCATTCGGATCGTCGCTTTCAGCTCCGTCTCCCTCAGCCGATCCAGATCCCTCTGTGCCGATTCCACATCAATATTCTGTTTCTCGAGTTGTTTCAGCGTCGACTGGTTGATCTCTAGCTCTCGTTTCCACTTCATTCGCACCTGATTCTTCGCCTTCCACTCCAATTGCTCTTTTCGCAGCAGTTCTCGTTCCTCTTGCAATTCGCCGCGTCGGCGGGCAACGTCACGACTGATTTCTTTGATTTTGGAGTTCTAGAAGAATCGAACGGTTTTAGGGGGTTTTCGGCAACTTTTTTCACAGGTCGGCTCACTTCTTGAATCAAGCGTGTAGAAGATTTTTTCAGGCTAAAACTGGGCTTATTCTCATCGTAACTAACTCAATTGTCGATTTTTTCTATGATTTTTTTTTCCATTTTTTTTCGCAATTTTTTGAATATTTTTGAACTCACCAACTCCTCGACTTCCGCTCGAATCGCCGAATCATCAACAGTGACACGTGGCGATTTACGGTAGCACGCGTCGCGAAAAGTTCGAGCATCACGCATTGCGGCTTGAGTTTGAAGCGAGTCTCCGGAATACTTTGAGAAGGACACTTGACACTGAAATTGAATTGTTTTGAATTATTTTTTCGTGTTTTTTTGAAGGTTCAAAAGTCCGTCATGTCATCTGAATGTTTGTAGAGTTTTCAGGAAAATGGGAAAAAATAGAAAACTGTTTTTTTTTTTAATTTTCATGAAATTTCAGATTTTCACCATGAAAACAGGATTTTCTGGGAAATTCAAATTTTAAATTTGAAGAATCGCAAAAAAAAAGGAAACCCCGATATTTCACGACGCGCGCGACATTTCGCAACGCAAAACTGTTTTTCGTAAAGTTGCGAAACGTTACAGCTATTATGCGTTCCTCAGATCGTAAGAGTTGCGATTCAAACGCAGAATGGCGTCCCGTCCCGCCACGAAAATGAAAAACTACGGTGGAAGGGGCGTGGCTTGCTAATTTTTGATTTTATTTCGAAATCACAGATTTTTTATTTAGTTTTTTGTCGGTTTTTTACGATTTTCATGTATGTTTCGAGTGAAAATGCTTCGTTCAAATCGTTTTTAAGCATTTTCACTCGAAACATACATGAAAATCGTAAAAAACCGACAAAAAACTAAAAAATCTGTGATTTCGAAATAAAATCAAAAATTAGCACGCCACGCCCCTTTTCCACCGTAGTTTTTCATTTTCGTGGCGGGACGGGACGCCATTCTGCGTTTGAATCGCAACTTTTCCGATTTGAGGAACGCATAATATTTCACGACGCCACATTTCGCAACTCGAAACTGTTTTTTCGTAAAGTTGCGAAACGTTACAGCTACAAAGTGACAAGTAGCAAGTTGCGAAACGTCGTGGTGCCCATTTCGAAAAACCGCCCGCTTCCCTCTCTCTCTCTCACCCTCAATCCATCCGTCAAAAAGACACTATATCGACTCGGCAGCTTCTTTGCCACGTCATCAGCGTTCCGTTCGACTTCTGTGCCTCCAAAAGGAATGTGTGATAGGTTCGCCACGTTGCACAGGTACTGTTTCAACTCGGGCGGCGCGTCGAACGATTCCGACACGAGGAACTTGAATCCGAGTCGTTTCAGTTCGCCGGGCAGCTGTCCGTTGATGTCCTCGTCGTGCAGCTGCTGCTTCGTCACCACCGACGTGTTGATGCTCCATTTCGCATCGCGGCCGTTGATCTTCTGCTCGTCTTCCTTGAATTGGCACACGAACAGCGCACGGTCACGGTTTCCTACAGAGTTTTCCAGCGCCTTCGCCGCTTCCGGGAATTTTAGTGTGATCTGTGACAATAAAGGTCGGAATTGCAATTTTTTCAATGAATAGGTGAAATTTTAAAACTTTTCCGAAAAATTTGAATTTTTGAATATAAATTGTAAACTAAAAAAAATCGCGCTATTGAATTCTGGAATTTTTTTTAAAATTTCTTTTGTAAACACATGAAAATTGAAATATTTTAAAAATTTTAATTTTAAAATTAATTTTTTTTCCTATATTAAATTTCGCTAAATTTTAAAATTTTAGAATTAATTTTTTCTAAATTAAATTTCTTTAAATTTTTAAAAATTGTATATTTTTAAATTTTTTAATTTAATTTCTTTAAATTCAAATTTTAGTTTTTTACTTTTTGAATTTTTTTTATAATTTTTTAATTAATTTTTTTTTTATTTTCAAATTTTGAAATTTATTTTCTCCAAACACTTACATCAGTCATCGGCGTAAAGATGCGTCCCCGAAACTGATCCTTGTTCTTCCTATAGTAATCATAGGCACGGCCGGCATCTGGTGAGAATGCGTGGAGGCATCGGATACGTTCGTTCACGTTCTGCGACGCTTCCAAGTGCTGTTCGCGTTGTTCTGGAATCGAATAATTAAAATTCTGAATTTTCAAATTTTTGAATTTTCTCAAATCATTCTGAATGTGACGTGGCACCTCAAAAAACTGGAAAATTCTGAAAACGTGAAAACGGATTCTAAATTGAAATTCTGAATTGAAAAAAAGTACAAAAATCTTCAGAAACCGTTCGGATGATAAATTCAGAGTTCAGAAGATATCTTCCATTTTCTGACGTCGTCTGGATCTTCTGAATCTTCAGAAGGCACAAGAACTCGAAAAGCAAACTCAAATTTTGAGGGGAACATCTGAATTCAGAGAAAAGTTCTCAAATTTCGAGTCTCAAAATTTCAAAAAAATAGAATTTCTGACGTCTTCTTAATCGTCCAGAATCCTCGAAAATCGAAAAAATTCTACCAGAATGCCAAAAAAAAGAGAACTTTCAAGGTCGTCACCCTCATCACTTAAAACCGCGACGTTTCGCAACTGTAACATTTCCCAGCTTGAAACGTTAAATTTCAAAATAGAACTTCAGACGTCTTTTTAAATTTGCAGATTTTTAAATTTGAAAATTGACAAAAAAAAAATTTTAAAAAAAAAAGCAAACCGTCGCATTGCAAAAAATCGGGGTTCTTCATTATTCATCAAAAATTTTCAAAATTTCCCAGAAAATCCAGAATTCCAAACTTTAGATATCTCCAGAATACGCAGAAAATTCCGAATCCAAAATGTTCTATCTTCACTCACTTCCTTCCAACATCCTGACTTGATAGTTCATCTTCTGCAGTCCGTCCTCCTCCTTCCGCATCGCCTTCGTCACGTCCTCATGATTCCGATCCGACACCTCCACTCGTCGATTGAAATCGGCGATTCCCTCATAATCCTCGTCGGCTTGTGCCAGTTTCTCCTTGGCCATCTCGACACGATTCGAGATCTCCTCCAGCTCTTTTTCGTGTTTTTCCGATGCCACACGGGCGTATTCCAGCTGTTGTTTCGATTTTTCCACGGCTCGTTGCATTCGTTTCTTGTCCAGAGTATGCGAGATGTCGTGATGGATGTTGTCGATTTCGGCGGTCTGTGGAAATGAAGGTTTTTGATGGAAAAACTACGAAAAACTCAACCGCGACGCAACCGCAACGCGGTCAATTTTCTTCAAAATTCTGACACCCCGATATTTCGCAACTGTAACGTTTCGCAACTCCAAATGTCAAGACAAATATTTTTTTCGGCAGATATGGGGAGTTGAACTCAAATTTTGAAGTTTCAGAGAGCATTTTGAAGAAAAAATTTCGAGTTGCGAAACGTCGGGCCTTCAAAACTGCCCAATTTGCTCACCAATTTCTGTACATTCCGCTTCTGGGCCTTCGCCCTATCGGTAAACTCCTTGATGCGCTTATCGCCCTTCTGAATCTCCCTCTCCACATCTCGATATTCGCCCAGTGCCTCGTCCATCTTCGCCAGTTCCTCCTGATACTCGGAATTCGCCTTTTCGTACTCCAAAATCGCCAATTTCCGTTCGAGAAGTCGCAATTTTGTTTGAAGAGCCAACTTCTTACGGTAATTCTCAACAAATGGAACCAGTTTTGCGATTTCCGACTCGATGAGCTTCACGGCTTTCTCGGCACTCGCACACTTGTCTTCGATGGACATCGAGTCGATTCTCTGCTCAATTAGACCTTCGTGTTGCTGGAAAAGATCATCCGATGCCGCTTTCTCGGTGTTTCGCAACAATTCGGTTGATGATTGCTCCGAGAAGCTCTTGACCTTGTCTTGGGCCAAGAATGCACATGGATTGTCGATCTGGAAGTTGAGAATTATATTTTTAATGGAAAAAAAAATAAATTTAAAATTTTTGGAAAAAAAAGTTAACGAGAAATTTTTTGAAAAATTTTAAAAATTCAGAACTTTTTTATCATTTTTTTTCAACATTTTTCAAGAAACGAAAGAAAATCCCCTAATTTTTTTATAAATTTTTTAAATTTTTTAAAAATTGAAAAATATACATTTTTAGAAATTTTTTTTGAACTTTCAAATTTTTTAAACAAAAATTAAAATATTATTTAAAAATTCGAAAAATCAAATAAAAATGTTCTAAAAATGAAAAAAAATTGACAATTTCAGAAAATTCCGTAATTTTTTTATAAATTTTTTAAAAATTGAAAAATATACATTTTTAGAAATTTTTTTTTGAACTTTCAAATTTCTTGAACAAAAATAAAAATATTATTTAAAAATTCAAAAAATCAAATAAAGTTGTTCTAAAAATGAAAAAAAAAATTGAAATTTTCGGAAATGTTCGTAAATTTCAATTTCTCAACAAAAAATTTTTATAATTTGATGGAGTACTCCAGGTTTTTCGACTCAGTTTTTTTTTTCAATTTTTCCACATTTTAAAATAATTCTAAAAAAAATCACCTGAATATTATAGTGTTTCCTCAACTGCGCCAGGATCGTTTGTGTGGTAATTTCGCCGTTCAACTTGTATTCCGGCACTTTGCCGACTCGAATTGTTAAACGTATCGTTTGTGGACCTTTCGCTTGATCGGCACTGAAAAATTACAGAAAATTAGGGAAAATTGGACGAAAATTTGGAATTTGAAATGAAAATTGTGAAAAATTGGACGGAAACCAAATTCTTCAAGGTAATCGTAGATTGTTTGAAATTCATCTTCAATTTATAGTTAAAAACCTTGAAAATAGAAAAAAAAATCAAAAAATTCTGAAAATTTTTCGAAAATTCCTGATTTTTTCAAAATTTTTATTAGAAAATCAGATTTTTCAGTGGGTTTTCGCAATTTTGCAATTAAATTTCTTCAATTTTACAGTAACTATGTCTAAATCAATCGTGAAGCACTGAAAAGCTAAGAAAAACTAAAAATTTCCCCGGAAACCACTGATTTTAGTGAAAATCCATGAAAAATCACGAAAAACTCCGAATTTTCTCGGATTTTTCCGGGTTTTCGCTCGATTTCCTTGACAATCATCACATTTTCTCTTTTTTCAACCAATTTTCCTTTCAAATTTCTGCAAACTCACATAGAAATCTCAACGTATCCCTCCTGACATCCGTGCCGCACATACTCGACAATCTTCTCGGATCTTCCCAACGATTTCGGACTTCCGCCGCACGCCAAACAGATTCCGCAGATGATTGAGCTCTTTCCAGAGCCATTATGACCCAGAATCATGTTCAAATTGGCAGTTGGAATGAAAGACGTGTGTTCGTAGGTTCTGAACGGAAAAGTTGCCGGTTTTTCGAATTTTCGTCCGAATTTTAGGATAATTCCATCATTTTTCACATAAAAACCATCAAAAACTCACAGAAAATCATGAAAAATAACTCGCAACAAGCTGCCGTCCGGGTAATCTTTGTAATTCGCCGGCAAATCGTCTTCTGCTTCTCCTCGCGCCATTTTTGCTGGAAAATCAATAATTTTAGATGGAAAACTTTAAAAATACACGGAAAATGGAGAAAATCAAGCAAAAACTGTCAAAAAACCGGTGAAAATTGAGAAATTTTGAAAAAATCGCAAAAAAAAAATAAATAAAATTCAAAAAAATTCCAAGTGAGTGCGATGGAGCGCACTTGCATTATTAACCGGAAACTTGTTTTTTCAGCGGAAAATTTTGAAAAATTGCTGAAAAACGCTGAATTTTCGCATTTTCAAGTGGAATTTCGTTGTTTTAAGTGGAGAAGTAAAAGAAAAGGAGGAAATCACAAAAAATCACAGAAAAATTCAGGCTAATCCAAGAAAAAAACAATTTTCCTTGTTTCTCCGAGAAAACACTCAAAAACCACCAAAACAACATTTTCGTAGCTAAACTTTTGAACATTTCGCTCTAATTGGACATATAATCCAATGGGGATTATCACCTGGGACGTCATAAACATACCCGTCCAAAAACGACAAAAAGTTCAAATTGCTACCGATTTTGATGACGTTAAACTTTGTGACAGGTAAATACGGTATATAAACCGCCGAAAAATTGTAGCGAGAACACGAAAAAAATTGAAAAACTTTGAAAAAAAAAGTTTTTTTTTCAATTTTTTTTCATGAAAATTTTTTGAAAATTTTGATTGAGAAATGACTGCAATTCTTCCATTTTTCTGTATTTTCCACTTAATTCCACTAATTTACGCTGAAAATGACCTGGAATTAGTGCTCGTTCAAGCGGTAAGTCTATTACAATTTTTAGTCAAAGTGTCGTAAGCTTTGGTGCAATTTCTGCAAACACCGAAGCTACAGTAACCCAATTTTTTTTGAAAATTGCTGATTTTCAGCTTTGGAGACACGGAGATCGAGCACCACAGTATCCATTTGAAAATGATAAGATTACTGATAAAGATTGGCGACAAATTGGCAGTGGAATAGGGGAATTGACGAATGTAAGTGCGCTCTAATGAGAATTTTGGAAAAATATTGATTCAGGAAGGTTTCAAACAACAATTTGAATTGGGAAAAGCTATCAAAAATCGATATATTGATTCGAAATTCTTGAGCGAAAATTTCGACGAAACTGAGGTAATTTTTTTTTCAAAAAATTTTTTCGAAATTTTTTTTAATCAAATTTTTTTTTTTTTTTTCAGATAAAATTCCGTTCTACAAACCGTAACCGAACAATTATGTCCGCCAAAGCCAATTTTCTCGGAATGTTTGAAAAATCGATAATTTCAAAATCAAATGTGAAATTTCCAATTTTCGTGCCAGAAAATTATGCCTTGGATTGCGTGAATAACGTGATATGCGAGTGTCCAAGACGAGAAAAACTCCAAAAATTGGCACGGAACCTTCGAGAAGTTCAAGATTTGGAACAGGATCCTGAGGTAAATTTCGAATTTTTCAAGCTGAAATTTGAATTCCCAACTTAACATTACCCATTACCGTAAAAATTACGTCAAAATCGCTTAAAATTACAATTTTCTGCATTTGTGCGTAAGGTATGGTGTACTCGGTGTTTGCGGACTTGGCACCAGATCTTACGACATTTGACGGGAAAAATCTGAAAATTGGGAGACATGGGCAGTTTTTGATGGGAATTTCGAATTTTGTAGTGGATTTTGGAAATTTTCACTAAAAATTTAATTTTTTTAATATTGAAAATTTTTTCAGAAAATTTTAAATTTTGACGTGGAAATTTGAATTCCTCGCCTTAAAATTACCCTATTCCATAAAAATCACGTCAAAATCGCTTAAAATGACGATTTTCTGCATTTGCGCGTCAGGTCTGGTGTACTCGGTGTTTGCGGACTTTGCACCGGATCTGACGACATTTGATTGAAAAAATCTGAAAATTGGTGGCCTAGGGCAGTTGTGGATGGGGAATTCGAATTTCAAGTTGGATTTTAAAAATTTCGAAATTCAAAAAAAAAGAATTTATTGGAATTAGCTAAAAACTTTCAAAAATTCAGACCACCAAACTATTCAACGTCCTCCATAAATCTACATCCGAAAAAATCGATATCGAAAATTTCTGGCGATTCCCCGACACTCTTCGCTGTGAAAAACGTCATTTTCCCCAACTTCTCGTCAAAAATAATGCATGGTACTCTGAAGAATTGCTGGAAAAGTTGGAAGATCTTAACACAAAAATCAATAAGTTCACTTCCGGATTGTACAGTACCATGATGGCAAGCCCCGCCCACAAACACCAATCAATCGATATTTCGAAAGAGATTGTGAAATTACGATCGGGACCGTTGGTATCGGAGATTTTCGGAAGAATCGAACGGAAATTGGACGGAAAGGCGCTTCGAGACCTGAAATACTGTGCCTACTCTTCGGTAAGTCACGGGGACTAGAAAACCCTCATTGAAAAAGTTAGGCCACCAACCACCACCTAAAAATTGGGCTTTTTCAGCACGACATGACCCTAAACGCGTTCCTCATTGCCATGGGTCTTCAGAATGTGACGTCTTCTGAAATCGGCGGCTGGCCACCGTATGCCTCTGCAGTTTTCGTCGAGCTTTTTGTTCGAAGAACCGATCGGAAACCGTTTTTCAAAGTGAGTTGAATATATTGAAAAACCACTCGTATTTTCAAATTCCTCACCCTAAAATTAGTATTCCCCGTGAAAAGTTGGTCAAAATCGGTTAAAATGACGATTTTCTGCATTTGCGCGTCAGGTCTGGTGTACTCGGTAATTGCGGACTTTGCACCACATCTGACGACATTTGATGGGAAAAATCTGAAAATTTCTGGGCTGGAGCAGTTTTTGATGGGGAGTTCGAATTTCATGTTGGATTTGAGGAATTCTCAAGAAAAAATTGTATTTTTTCAATTTGAAAATTTTTTGAATTTTCATGTAGAAATTCGAATTCCCCGTCTTAAAATTACCCTATTCCGTAAAAATTACGTCAAAATTGACTGACATGGCGATTTTCTGCATTTGCGCGTCACATATGGTGTTTGCGGACTTTGCATCAGATCTGACGACATTTGATGGGAAAAATCTGAAAATTGGGGGGCTGGGGCAGTTTTTGATGGGGAATCTGAATTTGAAATCTGTTTTGCTTGAATTTTCAAAATTAATCCGGAATTTTCAAAATTAAATTTTTTAGATCGTCTACCGCACCCCAGCCACTTCCGAATTTGAAAATCTGACTTCACAAATCCCAAAATGCAATGGAAAGTCAATTTGTGAACTGGAAATTTTCCAAGAAATCTATGAAGATCTCAAAATTGATATGCCGGTTGAAAAGGTAATTTTATTGATTTTTCATGAAATCGATTATTGATTTTTCTCAATTTTTCAGTATTGCCAAGTGACCAGTGATCTCGAATAGCTGCCAGTGCCACGTCTTCAATTTTTAATTATTTTTGCTTATTTTTTTCAAAAAAAAAATAGTTTAGATTTTGTCAATGAGACCATAAATTATTATTTAATTTTTTTTTGTTTTTATATGCAAATTTTAACCTCTTCATACCCCTTTTAACACTGCAAACTACGTCAAAAATTTCCATAATCTTCTTATCACTTCAGCTGTGTATTTCCGATGAAAATAGTTGTGATTTTTGAATTTCCCGTTTCAAATTGCTCTAGAACCTTGAAAATTGGTTGAAAACGCTCAGAAATCAACATTTTGGGTTACTGTAGCTTAATTTTCTGCATTTGCGCGTCACATATGGTGTTTGCGGACTTTGCATCAGATCTTACGACATTTGATGGGAAAAATCTGAAAATTGGCGGTCTGGGACAGTTTTTGATAGGGAATTCGAATTTGATGATTAAACAGAGCAAAAAGTCGGGTTTCGGGAAAAAAATTGAATCTTAAAAATTGTGAAAAAAAAAATTTCGAAATTTTTCGATTTTTTATTTTTCATTTTTTTCATTCTAATATATTCTTCAATTGTTTTCTAATTCAAAATTCCAAAATTCCTACAAAAAATCTTCAAAAATAAACAAAAAAAACATCAAACAGTCCACTCCACTCCCAGAACTGTTCCTGTTCACAAATATTTGAGTTTTAGATTTTTTTCATTTTTTTCTTTTATTTCCCGTATCAAAAACATATCCAAACCCAAAAAACCATCATTTCCAACCACAGAACACTCCAAAATCACCTCAAAACAAGTTTCGTGTCATTTCGCCGATTTGGATTACACAAATCGCCTCGAATCGGACATATTCCAGTTGTTTTATTGATTTTTATGTTTTCCACTTGTTAAGTACTGTAGTTTCACGTTTTTCTGCGTTTTTCTGCGATTTGTCGTAAGATCTGGCGCCTAGTCCGCAAACACCGATTACACCAAATTTGACGCGCAAATGTAGCTACAGTAATCAAGTTTTTCACTTTTTCTATTGATTTTTGTGGATTTTCTAGTGTTTTTAATCAGAAAACATTCGAAAAAAATTAATTAGACATAAATTTTTGAAGAAAAAAAATTTAAATTAAAAAAAAAAAAATTGACAAAAATTCGAACACTTATCGTCATTTTCAATACCAAATTCAAATTCCCCATCAAAAACAGCCCATGGTCCCCAATTTTCAGATTTTTCCCATCAAATGTCGTAAGATATGGTGCAAAGTCCGCAAACACCATATCTGACGCGCAAATGCAGATTTTCAACCTACCGTACCCCCAAATTGAACTTTTCGCACTTTTTTCGACTTGAACCTGTCCGTTGAACCGGTTTCTTCGTTTCTTCGATGTACCTTACTCATCACTTCCTTGTACATCACTCATCACTTCCTTATCACTTTTGTATAAAAGTTCACGTATATTTCTTATTTTTCAAGATTTAGTTTGTCAATATTTTTTTCCTCTTCTTTTCCACCTGGAACACCGCCAGAATGCGTCCGTTTCTCGTGTCGATTCTGGCGATTTTTTGTGGATTTTCCCGGGCGGAAACCGATGAAATGGATCTGATTTTTGTGCATTCGGTGAGTTCGTGTAGTCCTCATGGACAAGTTGGTTATCGATTTTTCAATTATCGATTGAAATTTGTCAGATTTGGCGACATGGTGACCGTAGTCAAGATGGTCACCTGAAAAACGACCCGTTGGACCCATCGGAATGGAATAAAGGAGGCGGAGGTTACGGTCAGCTGACACCGGTACGTAGGCACCATATCCCACGCGCAAATGCAGAAAAATAATTTTAGGAAGGAATGGAACAACAATATGTTTTAGGCAAAAAACTCAGAAATCGATATATCGAAAATTTACCATTTTTACACAATTTCTACGATTCGCAGCAGGTAATTTTCATTGTGATTATCGATTGATTTTTTTCTTTTTCAAAAAAAATTCCAGATCTATATCCGCTCAACCGACGTAAACCGCACCATCAACTCTGCATTCGCCAACATGATGGGCATGTTTTCGGGCGGCGGCCGACCAGGTCAGCGCGGTGTTTTATATACATTGCAGCGAGCTGTGTGGGTGGCCGCCATAGCTCAGTCGGTTAGAGCGTGGGTCTAATAAGCCCAAGGTCGCAGGTTCGACCCCTGCTGGCGGCAAACCTTTTTTGTTTTTCAAGTTTTCATTTGAGTTGAAATTTTTTAAGAAACTTGTTTTCGAAAGCTTGAACTTTCAAAATCAGAACTCATAAAACTGATTATGAAAAACAAAAGAGATTTGCCGCCAGCAGGGGTCGAACCTGCGACCTTGGGCTTATTAGACCCACGCTCTAACCGACTGAGCTATGGCGGCCACGCACACCACCCCATCGCAATGCGTTGATAAACCCGCTCAACTTCTCCGTTTTCCAGGCACAGATTACCCCGAAATGGCCGGCTGGCCACGTGGATTCATGCCGGTCCCGATTCACAGTACCGGACCAGCCAGAACGGACTGTGTGGCGAATGCGTTTTGCAGTTGTAAACGGCGAAACGAACTAATCGATATTGCACACACCGGCGAGCAGTATCAGAAGTATATCAAGTCGGAAAATGTAATTTTTATTTATCTAATTGTAAATTTGAACTCAAAATTGGAATTCTCCACCTAAAAACTACCCGAAAGCGTGGAAAAATCGCAGAAATCAGTGAAATTCAAGTTTTTTCTGCATTTGCGCGTCAGGTCTGAGGTGCTCGGTGTTTGCGGACTTTGCACCGGATCTGACGACATTCGATAGGAAAAATCTGAAAACTGGTGGGCTGGGGCAGTTTTTGGTGGGAAATTCGAATTTCGCACTGAAATAGTGAAAATTTTGAGGAAAAACGTCGAAATTCTCACTTTTTTCAGTACATAAAAACCATGGCCCTGATTTCCGAACTGTTCAACACAACATTCACGGCGGACAACATGTGGCAAGTGCATGATGCTGTTTATATTCAGGTACGTCGATTTTTGGAGACGTGGCCGAACTTTTGCAGTGGGAAAACTAGAAAATCGGTCACATGGTTATGGTCTCGAAGCGAATCTAGTATTCCATCCGCATTTTTAAAGTTTCCAGTTTTCTTTTCGCTGCGAGACCGAGTATTTCTCAATTGTTGCAAAAGTTCGGCCACCTCCGTCTTTTCTCAAAATTGACTCATTTTTTCGATTTTCCAGCTCATCCACTTCCCAGAAAAGGTCCGGAACCAGTCATGGTACACTAACGAATTCTACGAAAACCTCGACGAGCTGGAACGTCCGACCAAACTTTTCGTGTCGGGAATCTACGATCCGCCCGTCGTCAACGGCATCAACGTCCGTCGGGAGATCCTGAAGACACGTGGCGGATCGTTGATCAATGAGATTGCTGCGAGGATGCGAACCAAGGCGGCGTGTGCCAAGAGCTCGGCAAAGTGTGACCAATGGCACTGGAATCTGAAGTATTATGCATACTCGACGGTTCGTTTTTTCCATGAAAATCTACTTTTCTTGAATTTCTACTGGTTTCAGCACGATCACACTGTCTTTGCTCTCCTCGCAGTCCTGGGAATTGAAGATATTGTTGCCGGACCTGAAAAATATGGCGCATGGCCGGATTATGCTTCCGATATTCTGATAGAGCTTTTCCAGAATCAGACTGATAGCAGGCCTTACTTCCGGGTTAGTTCATCGGAAGTTTTCATCAACTTCTCAGTTGTTCTTCTTCCAGATTCTCTACCAGCCAGATGTCCATTCAAACTTTAGTGTCGTAACCCAGAAGATCAAGGGCTGTAAGGGACTCGAGTTCTGTGATCTGAAAGTGTTTGAGAATCGCGCCAAAGAGTTTAGGCCAGACCGGCCTATGGAGAACTGGTGCCAAGTATCACCGGTCCCAGAAAACAAAGCGAAGACTTGGATGAAGGAACTTATGCACTACGAAGATGATTCCAACTCTGCATCATCGAATAGTTACCGGTATCTAGTGACATTGGTCACAGCTCTTGGTTTTCTTTTTTAATATTTAATAAACAATTTTTTTGAAACAACAATTTATTTCAGTAACAAAAACCGAGCTTTACTCGTGGTCGCTTCCAGCGTCATCTCCCTCGTTGATGTGGAAGTATCTGACCTCGTAGGTGTTCTTGTTAACAGCGACCACACGGAGCCAGTCACGAAGGGAGTTTCTCTTGAGGTACTTCTTGGTGAGGTACTTGAGGTATCTGAAAAGAAGACATTTAGAATAAGCTATTTACCAAAAATTAAAATCTCACCTCTTGGAGAATGGAACCTCAGAGATGACGGAAACCTTGGACTTGGTAACCTCAACCTTGACGTTGTTGGCGGCCAAGTGTCCGGTCTTTCCGTTGACCTTGATCTTCTCGTTCAAGAAGGATTCCTGAAAGCAACCAGGACTTACTAGGGGCCCGAAACAACCCTAAGCCCAGTCGGTGCGATAGGGACGGAAGCCCTATCGACTTGGTGCGGCTCTTAGGGATAGCCATTAACTTACGAGGTCTTCGATTCTGAGAATTCCGTCCTCGACTGGGTTCTTGCACTCAACGTTGAACTTGAGGTGCACCTTCTTCTTGCGAAGGACCTTCTTGGTGGACTTAGCGTGTGGCTTCGGGACCATGATTACCTGGAAAAAAGAATATGAGTTGAAAAATTGAACAAAAAGGAAAGGTCAGGCGAAAATCGACGGATTACATGAAAAAATTTGAAGAAATAGATTGAATTTTCAATTTTTCGGGAAAAATTGAACAAAATCTACGGAAAATGGCGAAAAAACGGTGAAAATTAACCCAAAAAGCTTGGAAAATGAAATAGAAAAACTCTGGCCTAAAATTGAACAAGCGGCGGGTCTCGTAGCGGGGTTACGGTCACACTCGTTTTGCGTGTGTCGTCTCTCAAAATCGCGCACTTTCTCGCTGTTCTCTAACCTCGCGTAAATCTACACTGAATAATTCGGCTATTTCGACGGAATTTATTTGGAAAAAGTCGGAAAAAATATGGTTTTCATCGGAATTTTGAGAATCTGAGTAGTTTTTCGTTGTTTTTGGGGTGGAAATTGACCGTACGCGCGAGATTTTCATCAATTTCCCTCTAAAACCTGGAAATCCTGAAGAAAAAACCTTAAAAATTCCTGAATTCTCAATTTCAAAACAAAAAAGTCGAAAAAAAAACGTTTATTGAGGTAAATATTACCAAAAATACATCAGAATAAAGTAGAATTTCAATATTTTCACTCGTACACTGAAAAATGTGTGAAAATCAAAATTGAAAGAAAAATTTTCGGAAAAGACAGGAAGGACAGAAGAAAAGACAAATTTGGCGGGTTGTACTTTGTTCTTGTTTCCTAGAAAAAAAATTGGGTGAAAATCATACAGAAGAGAAAGAGTAAGATTAAAGAAAAAAAATACAATTGTGGTCGAAAATCATCGGGGGGAAGTTGGGGAAATCGGGGGCGAAAATCAGCGAAATTTGGGGCGGTTTTTTGTTTTTTTTTTTCAATTATACATTAGTGGCTCTGATTGATATCTTAACAGTTTGGTCCGGATTAGCCAAGGTTCGATTCGAGCCGAGCATGCTGCGAATGCGTTGACGCAGTGTCGTGCGGTCCGCAGAAGCGCTCGTTAGGCTCACGTCGCCTCTGCAATTTTTTTGTTTCGATTTTTCCTTCTTTTTTTTTAAATTTTTGTTTCGTTTTTTGTCCTACCTAATATCCTCCACCGTCTTCTGCTCTTCCTTCTTCGTCACCAACTTTTTGAGCCATTGCACGTCGACGCCAAGAGTGTGTCTTCCGATCGAGCCGCGGCCGTGCTTTTTGCGTCGTTTTCCAGCGTCACGAGAGCTGATCTGGAAAGTGAAGATTGGAAGGGTCTTGCGACGAAAATTGGAGTTTGAAATTGCCCCCATTTCGCAACCACCTTATGGTTGCCAAGCGTCAACTCGTCACTCACCGGCAACTGTTCGTACGGACTGATTGGTCGATTCTCAACTCCATTGCCATTCCCATTCCCATTCTCATTATTATTGTTCCTCTCCTTCCTCGGCTTATCCACCAAATCATGAAGGATCAACTGTTCCGGCTTATTCCGCATCGGCGACGGCGGCGTCGACGTCTCCCTCACCACCATTTCGACCTGTTCCGGAGTCTTCGACTCCAGAACAAGATGCTCGACACACTGAGCACTCTGAACTCTGGCAAACGTAGTGTTCTCCAGTTTCAAATTCAAAGCAATCGTCGGCTCGGTATCCATGGCTTCGGAAGAGCTCGAAAGGTGTTGCTCGACGGAAATATCACCTGCTGGAGGGGTTGACGGTTCTTTTTCGGCACCGCGTCGAGTGACTTGGTAGGCGACGACGGAGGCGTGGTCCAGTTTTCCCGGCATATCGGCGATCTTTTCCCGCACCATTTTTCGTCTCGCTCGCTGCTCTGCTTTTGTCATTTTCTCTCGTTTATAGAGCTCCGGATTCTCCAAAACTCGACGTTTCGCTCTGAAGACATCTCAAATTGATTTTTGCTCCAAGATAAATCAAGACTTACGTGGACAACTGAGTAGCAAAATGAATAAGTCGATGGCACAAAGTCGACGCGCTGACCGGTGGATACTGCAGCTCCTCGCCACTCCTTGGCGTCTGAATCTCATTCCCAAAGCCATTTGCAATCACATCTCGCATCCGAACCAGCATCAACTCGTGTCTCTTCGCCGCATCGACACACGGAAGCGACGCGGCACACGGACGATTCCGCGCGTATTCCGCATTCTTATCCGCCGCCCCACCGCGTGTCGAAACATCGAGAGTTCGGTCTTCTCGAGGTGGCAAATGGACATTCTCCTTGTTGTCATGCTCGGATTTCTTGATGACACAAAACTTGCCGACGACCGGATCGAAATTGTCGCTGACGCCGTCAGAAGTGATGAACACCACGTCGCCTTCCTCCACAAAAGTCATGGAGCACGTGAGATTGTGCAGTTGCGGATTGCGTCCGTCCACTGGTCCCAGTGCTCCTCCGGCGTCTCTCATGTCCCTCATCTGATCGATATCGTGACTTCCCAGCGTCACTTCTCTCACTCCATAGTTTCGATTGTAGACGAAGCATAGAGAATCGCCGACGTTGCACACGCATAACGCCCAGCCGTTTCCACGTTTTACGGGCGCTACAAGGGCGACACAAAGGGTTGTGAGCATTCCGCCCTCTTGAAGGATTAGCGAGTGAGCCGAGTGGAAAGCGGCGAGCATTTCGTGGAAAACGACCTGCAAATTTTGCTTGGGATGGTTCAAAAAGGATAGTTCACCTACCGTAGTATCCGCCAATCCCTCCTTCACCACCCTGGCATTCAAATGATCGATAGCTCCTCGAATAGCACACCTAGCCGCCAGTCTCGCGCCTTCTCCCCAATTCACACCGTCCGCCAGTGCCAAGATTCCATTGTTACTCCTTCCCACGACACCCCACACATCGGCAATCGGCTCCCCGGCATTCACCCCGGTCAGCGGATTCTTCTCGTACAACGACACACTCATTCCGAACGCTCCTTGCTCGTCAAACGCGCTCCAATCGTAGTCATCGGCTGACGGGCGGCCTGCAGTGAAGTCATGGTGTTCGCCGTTCGGGCCAAGGAT
>LR562847.1:23033-33079 GCA_900536345.3 Caenorhabditis sp. 39 LS-2015
TCCGAACGCTCCTTGCTCGTCAAACGCGCTCCAATCGTAGTCATCGGCTGACGGGCGGCCTGCAGTGAAGTCATGGTGTTCGCCGTTCGGGCCAAGGATAGAAGAACATGATCCGAGCAGCAACGAGTGTCGAGAGCTCTTCTTAAGGCTCATCGAAATCGGCGCATCCAGGTCTTCCTCATCCTCCGCCTCCTCGTCTGTCGTCCCATCAATCGACAGCGACATCTCATCGTCAATGTTGGCCATCCGGACCATAGGATGTCCGCGGACTTCTCCAACCTCTGTTAGTCCACCATGCGGTCCTGTATATGATCCGAACACTTCTGAATCCAACGTCTCCAGTTGAATGGCGGGGAGATCCAAGCCAGTCTTGCCAAAATAGACTTCCGGGAACTCGTGTCTTCGCAAATCGATTCCACCCAGGAAATTCTGCAAGTCGGCGTTCTGATCGCCACGTGGCGTTGTTGGTTCATCGTCCTGAAACCTCATTTTTGCTTGGAAAACCAAAAAAAATAACATTGGATCGGATCCAATGATTTCTTCTTCTCCCAACCCAACCACCACTATCATCTCATTTTACGACCCTTTCTTATCATTAATTCCCCCCCCCCTTCCTTCTCCTCGGGGGCCAAGGAGTCTATCCATCAATTTATCTCTTCATTTATCTTCTCCCATTCGGCCATTTCCATTTCCATTTCTCTCTTGATAAATTGTTTCGGGGGCCCGCGGCGGGTGATACTGAACATCAAAGAGAACTGGTGGCAGCAATAGGAGAAGATCATCTACATCTACTGAAGAGTGGAAGTTTCAGATGACGTGGAGGGATTCTGAAGGCTGGATGAAACGGGGTAAGCAGAAAGATGATAAGAAATCAAATTGACAAGAATTGGGAGACATTTTTAACCAAGATAAGCAAGGCTGTTCAAACGAATTGGAGGTCAACTTCCAGATGACGTGGCCGCTTCAGAAGTCAACCTATCAACTCCAAATTTTACAGACGCGTGCATAATGTCCTAGACTATGTGCAGGTCAAATTTGAGTCGGAATAGAAAATTTTGAGCCGAGTTATGGAACAATTTGCCGAGGTCGCTTCAAATTCAAATGTTCACCGTTTCGGCGTCTGACTTCCAGATGACGTGGCAGCTTCAGAAGTCAACTTATCAACTCCAAATTTTACCCGCGTGTTTATAGGCTCTTAGACTATGTCCAGTAAAAATTTTAGTCAGAATGGAAAATTTTGAGCCAAGTTATGAAAAAAAAATGTCGAAATGCCTCTAACTTCCAACATTACCCCCACTTCCAGATGACGTGGGGGCTTTAGAAGTCCACCTATCAACTCCAAATTTTAACAGTTTATCCCTAAACCCTTTGGCTTTTCTCAATTTCAATCCTCACCTGATTCTCATTTTCCAAACTGGTCGATGGTCCGAATTTGGTTCGCAACAGACCGCGGACGTGTTTTCGGATAAATGATGATGGCATTTTACCTGGAAATTTACTTTGAATTTTTTGAGAAATAAGCGTGTGATAAGCTGATAAGAAGAAGTAGAAATTGTATTCTTAAAGAAATATGAGATTTCGATAAGTAGTAACAAAAAAAGTAGAAAAAAATCAAGTGGAAGGTGAAACGGTGAAAATGAACAATTTTTGAAGAAAATTGAAAATGACAACCCCCTTATACAGAAAACCAGTTGTATGGCTGTAATAACTGTGAAAATCACTTATGAACTGGGCAAAGAGGAGGGGGGAAGAGGAAAATAATACCAAAATTGAATACCATCAAGTACTTCAAAAAGGGAAAGGCGGGAGAGGAACCGGAAGGTCAATTAGGGGAGGAAAACGAAAGGAAAGAGGAATGTCCAGAGGATGAAAAGGGGATGAAAACAGAAGAAAGGAATGCCAGACTGGGAGGAAGGAACACGAGACGGATAGAAAAAGACGGCCGGGGGAAAACACGCGGTAACATATCGGCTGGACATGATAGAAGGACAAGGAGAAGAAGGAGAAGGAGAAGAAGAAACATTTGAAATGTGGATGAGAGAGAAATGAGAGAGATGCGATGGGGACGGGAAGATCAATTGGCTACCGACACGCTTTTGACAAGCGTGAACGCTAGTTGGAGACCGAGTGATCAGATGGGAGAATGGGCTACTTTTTGATGGGAAGGTGGGATGGGAAGGTGGATGGATGCAGGAGAAGGAAGAGGATCAAGACAATCTGGAATTGGATTCTGAACCTCAATGTCCTCTGGAACCTGGAGAATGTTCAGAACTACTTGGTTCTGTGGAAATGTCCTTCAAACTGAGAGAACTTTTTTGAAAAATTGTACTGTTAGACAATTCAGAACTGGATTCTAAAGCTCAAGGCCTTCAGGAAGTTACAGATCAACGTTGACAAGACACAAAGCGGTCCATAGACAATTCAGGTGGAGTTTGTAATGGGATAAGTTTAGAAGGACACAATTGGAAGAATCGGATAAGATCCAGTTGCACAACGTCATCGGATATGTACAGTCAAAATGCAACAAGTCAAAGTTCAAAAGTGCCACGTCACCATTTCTGAATGTTCGAGGTTACTCTAGAAGTGTCCCAACTTCCAGATGGCCTGGTGACTTCAACATTTTCATTTTTCAGATTCCTGAACTATTCTTGCAAAATTTTTTAAGCCTAAACTCAAACTAAAACCGAAAAATGTCATCCATTGAAGTTGCCTAATTTTCCCACCAACCTACCAATTTCGGACATGGTACATCCATAATTCTATGGTCCGACACCACACCACACCGAACGAAACCGATGATTCATGACTGACTATACACAAAGCACCATGTCCATACACACACACAAACACCAATTATACATGTGCAAATAGTTGTATTTACAATTAGACACGTGTCTCTGTGTGTGTGTTATCATTTTTATGTGTACTTATGAATGAATGAATGAATGGCTGGATGGGTGCCAATGATATGCTTAAAAAAAAAGAAAAAGAGTGTTAACAACTTGGAGAATATTTTGATAACTAGAAGAGATATTGGAAAACGGTCAACTACAAAAATACGCAGCATTTTAAGGTCCACAGATTGTCAGTTGACAGTTTTTTGATACCACTCACCGTTTTGGAGATGAGATGGCAAAAAAAAGTTGACTAATTGGATTTTAATGATCCTCTTCACTTCGCTAGTAAAATGTTTCGTTTTCATGTCCAAAAAACCAAATTTTCTGGGAATCGATGAGTCAGAGACGGTCATAGCCCTATTTGCAAAAAACTAATGTGTTCCACCTCACAATCAGTCCCATTAATCGAATCATCTATGGTTATCATTATCACATGACTCTATCATGGGTCTCGCAGAGAAACTATCCAGCTATGGCAACCTAGAAAACTTCTAGACGACCAAAATAAGCAAAAATTGAAAATTCTTCCAGAAAAATCTTCAAAAAGGGAAAAAACTCAACCCTACCCCAATGGTGTCAACAAATGACACGAGACGTGTCCTTTTCTGTGTATCTGTCGGTTTTCGTTGATCTCTGTGTATGTATGTGGCCAAGTGTGTGTGTAAGCACAAATAGAGTGGAAGGATGGAAACCGACGAAAAATGAAAATGAACAACCAACGAATCGTACAGACAAGTGTTTGGTCCGGATGGTATGGTATTTTGGACTACACTTGGAGAGGAGGGAAGGGCTTCTGAATCTCACTGTTCAACGAAATCAGCTCAAAGTTGGCATCCTTAAAACTATACCTTTTCTCATTTGAAATTTCAGCCAAATCGAGGCAAATCTAGACATGGTACCCCCCTCCCCCGCTAAACGAACATGTACAAACACACACAGAAAGGGAAACGAAACTTTGGCCAAAAAGATACATCAGTGGGTAGAAGGGGAATACCTATTATCCAATTTATGGGCGGCCCCACCTCCCCTCCCCCCTCCCGCCACTCGAAAAGGCAAGAAAGCCAGTTTTGGACGGTAGCTTGGCTTAACTATGCGTTAAACGTGGTCATAATGGCTTTACTTTACTCTTCATCACATGGTACACTATCCGGGATGTGTTTTACAGTAGAAAGTGGTTAAAAATGGTGGAATTGCAAGGATTTCTAGTGAAAAGCCCAAAGATTTCACAAAGAAGCGCAATTTGATAGGGGGTAACACCTATTTTGCTTTATATCTCCACAGCAATAAAAGATTTTAAAAAACAATCAACTAACAAGTTGTAGCCCTTTAAATTTCACGTATTTTTGCAGTTGATCATTTTTTGATATCTCTGACCGGTATAGAGATATACCAGAAAGAACTTAACATGGTGCGGTGCGTTGCCACAGTAAGTAAATCTACACTAAACTACTGAAGGCGTATCTCAGCAACGGAAAGATATATCAAAAACCTGTCAACTGCAAAAATACGTAAAATATCAAGAACTACAACTTCTTAGTTGATAACTTTTTGATATCTCTTATGGTTACGGAGATAAATGTCAAAATACATGACTCCTAGGCAAAATTTTGATGGTTAGCACTGCCTTGCAACAAAAAAAGCCCGGAAATTGAGTATTGAGATAGATCAAAAACCAGTGACTTAAATATCACAGATAAAAGATGATACCGGAGCCGAAAGATAAAAGATAAGAGGAGCTGGAGCAAAAGCGAAACAAGAAAACCAAGAAACACATGTATGTCGTCGATCAAGTGTTGCTTTCGCCCCGTTCTGGACATATTTACATGTTCGTTTCGTTTCGGACGTTTCGGACGCGACTTTCTCTCTTTTGACCGTTTGAAGGCGGAAAATAGACGGAAAGAGTGGACGGGAAGCAGAGAGAGAGAGAGTGCAAGGTGTGGAAGAGACGGAGACGAGGAGAGAGACGCAGACAGTCAAAGAGACGGGGCAAAAAACAGAAAGGATGGGACGGGGGAGAGGAGAGGAGAGGCAGGCAATGTATGCTTTACTATTTAATGGTCCCTCCACCCTTCAGCCGAGAGGATGAGGATGAGGGGGAGGTCCTCCTCATCTAGTTGTCAGACGCAGAAAAAGGAGATGGGGGAGGAGGGGGAAAAAGAGGAAGATCCCTTGATTTGATATTTTTTTCGATCTCAAAATTTAGGGCTATTTTCGGGTTTAGAACTGCTCATTTTCAAGTGAAGACCTAAATTTTGATAAGTTGTCTTTCGTTGAGCCTAACATCATTCTAATATAATAGTTCGCTCCAACCAGCCTGATGCGGCGCAGCCGCACGTTCAGGCTGGCTAGGATTCATGCTTAATTTTAAGGTTGGTTAAGAGGCTGATTTTAAGCCTAAACTTGGAAATGTTTAAGTTTTCAAGCCCAAATTAGGTCATTTGCTTCATTTTAGCGCCATTTTTAGGCCGAAACTTGAAAAAGTCAAGTCTACCGACAACTTGGAAGTCTCCAGGCTCTTTCTGACGTTTGGAGCCTTGAAACATATAAGAAACCGGGCTATTTTAAACCTTTACCTTTAGATTTTTACAATTTCCACTTGCAAGATCCAAAAATACCATTTTCAATCATGCTATCACTCCAAAAATGTGAAAATGTACTCGAAAGATAGACCAAGTTTCAAATGACGTGGTGCTTCTGAATCCAAACCGTTTCCTTTGAAACTTTGCAAACATGTTTCTAGGTATCTTGACTATTTCCAGTTTGAATTTCAGCTCAAACGGATTATCTTTCGTTGAGTTAAACCGGAAAGTTTTCGTTTTCAGAACATCCATCCCATCACTCAAAAACCGGGTCACGAAGGAGACCAAAAAAAGGTCGGGCAAGGAAAGTTAAATGGAATGGAGAAAAAAAACTAAACTTGGTCTGGTCTGGTCTCCTTGCCCTCTCGTTTTTTTTCCAAAAAAGAGCAAGCCGCTGGGATGACACTGACATGGACGGACGGACGGGTGGGATGGGATGGGCACACCCACCCACCAAGAGATAGAAACGGAAGGAAGAGGATGATTGAGTAGTGGAATGGTTGGAAGAATTGGGAGCAGGAGGGAGGGGAAAAGGGGTGTACTTTCAGTGCACTTTGTGGTTTTTTTTTAAGTTTCAAAGTTTCAAAGTTTCCAAGACGCCGAAAGGATGAGCTGCTCATGGCAGGGACATCTCCTCATTTTCAAAGCGACATGACATGGTGCATCTGAATTTTTTTTGAGATCTTGTGCAAAATCGGTTTTTAGTTTTGAGTGTCATTCCTATTTCCTATATTCAGTTCAAATTTCAGCTTGAACGCACCATTTTTAGTCGAGTTACACTTTACAATGATTTGAGCATGATGAACTCGAGGAATTCGACCTTACCGCATAGAAAACTAGCGTAACTGGACTAAAAATGGCACGAATTTGCTGAAATTTGAAATATTAACCGTCAAGGGGTTCAGAAATATGATGGTCAAGTTACAGTTACCTACGGAGTATTCTAGAAGCGTGACGTCTTCTGAAACTCAGCCGAACCCACCAGGAATCCAGCGTATTGGCCTATAGGCAAGAAAATCTAGCATAACTTGGCGGAAAATGATGCGATTTGGCTGAAATTTTGAATCTGGTCAGTCGAAAACCCCAGAATTGTGCCTGTTAAGTAATAGCTACCTACGGAGTATTCTCAAAGCGTGACGTCTTCTGAAACTCAGCCTAGTTGCAAATCTGGTTAATAGCTGGGAAATCAAACATAACTTGACGGAAAATGATCCGATTTGGCTGGAATTATGAATCTTAACAGTCAAAGGGCCCAGAATTATGCCTGTCAAGTTACAGTTACCTACGGAGTATTCCCGAAGCGTGACGTCTTCTGAATCTCAGCCTAGAGGTTACAAAGCAGGATATAGTAAACAAAACCTAGCAAAACTCGATAAAAAATGCTCTAATTAAGCTGAAATTTTGTTAGCAAACAGTCAAGGAGTATTGCACTTCAATTTTGTCGAAATATAAACGCTAGGATCGAAATTCAGATGTCCCACGTCATCGGAAACAAAAAACCCGCGCTTATCGCAAAAAAGTTGGAAAATTCATACTACAAAGATGCATATGTTTCTCATTTCTCCAGGAATTATTGTAAAAGTACAGAAATATAAAATTCAGAGTGTCGGGGACCTCCTAAACACCATATGTTGGTCCTTAGTGGGCGGAGCCTAAGGATTATAAATGAGCAATCCGACAAGACACCCCAGTCTCCAGTTTGGGAGATGCGGGGGGGGGGTGTCATAGTGTCATAAGCATAAACATTAACTTGTTTATGAATAGAAGAAATGGGAATGGAAAATGAAGAAAGGGGCGGAACCAAATGGAAAAGTGTTCCCCCTCCCCCAATTAGAGAGTCAATTGAGTGAAGAGACGTAGACAGTGAGAGGGGGAGAAGAATGGAGCCAATTTTACGACGTCGTTCTCTGGCTTTTGGGAAATCTTTTTCTTCCTGCTGTCACTTATGAGAGTGGAAAAGTGTTGGGAAAGTAGGAAATGGGTGGGAGGGGGTCTCGCAGCGAAATGAAATGCCGGTGTGACGAAACCCCGAAAAATCCGAGGTAATCTTTGAAAAACAAGAGATTAGTATATAGTTTGGCGGGTTTCGTTCGTCACACTGAAACGATTTTCATTTCAAAATTATTGTTTTTGAATTTGAAAGCAAAAAAACTGTCGCAAAAGCGAAAACAATGGGATTATTACGAAGTGATCTGCAGATCGATGTCATTCGAAAGATGAAGATCGAGAAGACCAAGTTTCTGATGACGTGGGGCTTCTGAATCAGAAGCTAGCCATCTGAAACTTTGCTAATATGTTTCTTAACATCTTGACTGTTCAAAATTAAAATTTCAGTTCGATCGGATAATTTCGAGCCGAGTTAGGATGAATTTTACACTGCCCGCTTGAAATTTTGGCGCAAACTTTGAAAAAATCACCTAAAATCCTATTTCCAGTTATTCGATCATGCTGTAATTTTAAATACAAGTAAGAAAAGGTATAAAATATTAGTTGGCAAAATTTCAGCTCCAAAGGAAAATTTTTTCCCGAGATACACAAAAAATTGTTTATAGACCTGCAGTACTGTCCACACTAGGCTCGATGCACCATGTATTTTTTGTATATCTTTGTAACCGTAAGAGATATCAAAAAACTGTCAACTAACAATTTGTAGCCCTTAATATTTAGCATGTTTTTGTAGTTGACCACTTTTTGATACCCCTTACCGTTACGGAGATATATGTCAAATTAGATAGGACATACCGTTATGACCGTAACTTTCAGTTGAATGCACTTTTACCGCCAAATTCAGCAGTTTAAAACGTTTAAAACATTCCAAACCCCACAAAAAAATGGCCACTGTCCACTTTTTGTGTGTGCGTGTTTAATCTGGCTAATGCACTACTAATAGGACGATTCGCCTGCACATCTGCGTCTCTTTAATGACGAAACGAAACTTAATCCGTTCCTATTAGGCTTAAGCTTAATCTCTTTTGGTCAATGAGTTCTAGTGAGTGATTTATGTACAAATTTATATTCAAATTGACTTTAGAATCATGGAATTTTAGTGGAGAGTTGAATATGGTACAGCACTGCTTACCTTTCCTAGAGGAAAAAAGAACCTTAGGATAATTATTCAGGAAGGAACAAAGACGGATGGTGCTTTATAAAGTCTATGATGTCTATTCCAATGTCTGATCATAATATCTGATCAAATTTGCATGTGAATAAAGAAAATGCGGGCGGCGCAGAGGAAAGTGTGAGATTATTCAAATAGAGCCCCGCTCGGCCATTCGGCCACTTCGGACCGGACAAAGGACTCAATTGAATGGCTGACTGACTGACTTGACTCGGAGAGCGTGTTCGGGTTTGTAAGAGATTGAATAAGAGAATTTATGATGAGAATTTGATTGATGACGGAGGGGGGGGGGGAACGAGGAGAGTGTCGTGTCACTTTGAAGGCTCACTTATGTAGCGGGCTGTGGGAAAAGGGAACGTTTCATGTGTTAGATGGGGTTGGAGAAATTTGAAAAAAATTTAGAACATAGAAAAAAGAGTGAGGATCATTTTGTTAGTTGACAGTTTTTTGAAAAAAGTTATGGGAAGCTTGGAAAAAAAATATTTCTGCCGAGGGGGGGTCGGGTGCCGGCGGCGACCACCACGGGCGCAAGCGCCAAAGAGCCGTATACAATTTCCCCGATAACTTGAAAACCTTAAAAGATACCAAGAAGTTGTCAGATAAAATGATCGCCTCAATGTGATCTTCATTTTGTTAGTTGAAAACTTTTTGATATCTCCAACCGTTAGCCCAAAAACCGGGCGGAAAGTTGAAGGTACCATGGGAGGGATAACTCGGGAGCCGAAATAGGTACGGGAACATGGTAAACTGGGAAAACGGTTGAAATTGCGAGATTTAACGGAATTTAGTATAAATTTTGTGGAAAAATAAATGATAAATGGCTTCAGGACACATTTTCAAAACCGATGCGTAACCTAGGGCTGTCCTCAAAAAAAAAAATTTTGATTTAAAATTTTTGAAACTTTTGTCCAATAAAACCAGCATTTTCCTTCCCACCTTTAAAATTTTCCCCAAAAGCAAGCATTTGTCCATTTCACATCCAAATGAACAAAAGCCTCCTCCTCCTCTCCCGGCAGCGCGCTTGACCACCCCTTCCCCGTTTTTTCCCATTTCTCTCTGCTCCTCTTCTCCTCTTTTTTCTCATTTTTCCCCCAACAAAAGGTGTCAAAATACGCATAGAACAAGTGACCGGAAGGGGAGGCCGAAGGGAAACGGAAAAAAGAAGCGATTCCCCTCTCGCATTTTTCCAAGCGAATGAGCATCGGAATTCATGCCGTATTAGCTGCTCGTTGGAGCAGTTTTCTACACTTTTCTACACTTTTGCACACACACACACACAAAATTCCTTGCTCCTAGATACTCATGAATAATAAATTGTCGACTCCATGTCCCCGGCACCCGGAATTCTAGAGTCCGATGGCCCCGACGGGGTCAGCGGGCGGACGGGCGGTACATAAAATCAAATGGGAAAAGCCAGGAAGGGCGCATAATTGTGTGCAGATGAAAGTGACT